>ML786805.1:197206-229224 GCA_009831015.1 Picea engelmannii | reverse complement strand
AACAAGCTCAAAGGTATTTCTAGACTAGTGCCTTGGGTTAATGGAGTCAATTGGAGTGAAACTAATGGCTTGGAAAGACTTAAACTCAAGGACAAGAGGGTTTAGGGTTTAATGGTGTTGCTATGGCAAGGCCACCAAACTAAAACCCTAAGAAGAGAATGCTTACTTAGGTGTAGCTAAGGCTAGGCCTAATGCTTCCTCTTCTTTCCTTAAGACTCCTTTGGCAAAATGGCTAGCTTATAAACACAAACCTATGGCTGAAAAGTGTTGTTTAGAAGACAAGGCTTTTCAAACCCTATAAGCAAACCCTAGGTGTAAACTAAATTAGGCCTAGGACGCCTTCTTTCTTCAATTTGTGCTCAAAGCTAACTCAAGAAAAGAGAAAATCTAGTGTAGCTATGGCTAGGCTAAACCTTCTCAAATCAAATGGCTAGAAGCTTTTATCATGCGGAAATGAAGCCACGACCTACTTGTGTGTTGGCTCCCTAGGGTTTGAAGATTAAGAAAATAATAACAAAGTAATAATGCATGCAAGTTATTTAATCAACAACCATTCATTCAAGAAGTTTTGATGAGAAAGCACTTACAAATTCATGAAGAAGCATTAATCATACCCTAGTTGTAAACCTTCCAATGATAAATAGCACCATATGCCAAAGAATAGTCCTCCAAGAGGTTGCGCCTCACTCCAAAAGAAAAGAATAACCAAGACAAGAGCTAAAATTGTCACTCTCACAAGAGAGCAAGTTGTGTTTTTTGATAAAAATGAGAGGCAACGTCCTCTCTTTATATGATTCTTATGACCTTTAATTAACAAAATAGGTCATCAAAATAGCCGACAAGGCTGACATTACATTATTCAATCATTTGTCACTTTACATGCTAAAAATGCAAAAAATGAGCAGAAAATGGAGACGTCAGGCCCCTATAGGGGAGACGTTGGCCCTTTTAGGGCATAATCAACATCCGATAAGCTAGACGTTGGCCCCTCTGGGGCTCCTGCAACCTATCACACGTGCCAAACAAAGCCCAACACCCTGCCACATGCTCCAGAAATCGTCCAGCTTGCCCTGGTGGCGTCCTGATCATCAAGACCATCGTCCCATCTGCAAGGGGCTGATCCCCATGGGTCAAATCTCTGCCAAAAACGTCCTGATGAGGGCGTCCTTCTTCTTCTATGTGCAAGGGCTCATCACAACCCTGTCCTTCCTCTGCCATCCTAGTGACCATCTGATGGGCTCTTTAGCCCCATGGAGGTCCGAGCTAATCATCTCCCCATGTGTACCGATCCTCTGGTACCTGTCCGCCGGGCATGGTCCTGCGCATCAAAGGCTACGCCCTCCATGGGCTCATCAGTCCTAGACATCATAGCAATGTAAATCATATTTCATCATTTAAGTTTATCAAACATATGCATAAAATCCCTAACAAATAATCTAAGAGCTCAAAGACATTACACAGATCTACTCTACAAAGCTAAGGAAACCAACAGGACCACCTATTGGGATAATACCCACAGGAAATGGAAAGTTTCATCAGAGGATCATTCAAGCCATGTGTAATGTGGTGTTATGGTTTTAGGGATGTCTAGTCATAGTCAGACCAAGGGCTGGTGTTGTCTGTGGGTGCCTTTGTAGGAGGCGAGCTGTACCCGTCATGGATGCATTTTTTCCAAGCCCTTTTATTGCCTTATCTTTCTTTATTGCTTTTTACTACAAGCTCTTGACGAAGAGGACACTGCCTTGGCTTGGTGTCCAGAGCTGACATCGTTACCCACTAGTATCTTCGCAGAAATGAGAGGGTTGGCTCGTGATGAGACCCCCCTTCCTTTGGCCATGCAACCAAAGGTCATTGCCCTGGTTTGGTGACCAGATAGTGGTAATGTCATACCGCTAAATACCTATGAACATAATGGGCCGACTTGTGATGAGACCTCCCATCCTCTTGGTTAGGTCTTGCATTTATTTATTATCATTTTCTTAGGGTCCCTTAGTTTCTTATAGAGAGGCTTTTATTGCCTTCTCAGGGATCCCCTGGGCGAAGCATCTCTAGGTTTTCTTTTCCTATGGCTTTTACCTTTTACCAGCTGCTTTTACCCCCTGGGCCTTTAGCCCCTTCTTCCCACAAGACAAGATGTACCCTAGAAGGTCATCCTAATGGCCAGACTAGGGGAATGGGATGGATGAGCAGGTATAAGATGAAAAGGTGATATGATGGTGGGAACGGACGATGGCTCTGCAAACCCCCCTTGGTGGCTAACCAAAACCCATGAATACCAACTTGCTAAGTTGCCCCATCAATCACCCCGACAATGGTCAAGTGGATTAGTGTAAGATCCAAGCAGTCATCCGAAATGAAAGGAATCAAATGCATATATAAGAAGGTTATAATGATCAAATACAACACATACCATGATATCTCGGACCAATTACCTCATGGAGCAAGAGCCCTCTTTGATGCAAACCCATGCCAGTAGTGATGGAGGCTGGTACTGCTGACAGGACAAGTCTGGCTGAGAAGAAGAAAGATGGCCCCTCAAGGGCCATGCTCAAGTCGATCCGCTCTCGTACTCCATGTCTGGGATCATGTGGGCCTCGAGACATGATCTCCTAGTTATCCCTAGACATCGGGGATAACAAATCTAATATACATTTTCTCTATAGTCAATTTGTCACCTCCAAAGAACATTCAAGAACTGTCAAATTTCATGGGAACGACTAGTACTTACATAAATTCAATGATCACTTTTTCCATGTCACACACCATTCAATGTAATGAACCACACGTATGTGTATTTTAGTAGCAAAGGAACATAATAGCACATTTAATGAGATTAAGCACATAATATTGACTTCTCATGCGATCACCCTACCTAATGTTCATCAAAATTTTGAAATTGGACTGAATGCTTCTAGACATGCCATGGGCTTAATTTTTATGTAGTACAAAAGACCTACCACATACCACTTATAAATTTTTAGGTGCAATTTTAAATTATTAAATTATGGATCGAGATATGTACACATTAGTGTAATTGCTTAATCATTTTCAACAATGTTTACTCTATTACGAGACAATATTACATAGTAACAGTAAACCTCTATAGTTCCTCTAGATACAAAGCAATATTGAATGTGTAATATATAAACTAGATAACATATTCAACATTATCATTAAGTATTGTAATGGAACCACGAATAAGGCCACAAATTTTGGATCAGGACCATAAGTAGAGAAGTTTGTAGTATTCATGATATTAAAATAATTTAGATCCAATGGCTTGATGGAAGCATATGCATGGTGCCTAGACTTTTCAAAATCTACTCAATCCTCCAAAAGTTTATGATACCACAAGATGAGAAGATCTACGACACTCTGTTAAATGATAGAAATTTATACAAGCTTAACATATAATGTGTTCCCCTTAGATATCATAAAATCTAGTTATTACATGAAGTGCTCCATTATAAGGTCACAAGACAACTTTTATGAGAGAATACAGTTACAAACCTATAGTGGTATATTTACAGACAAATGATAGAACAATTGGGCCTCAAACCCCTCCCCTTTCCCCTCCTTTTCCATATCCCTTCTCTCTATGACCAATATCCTTCTTTGTTTCCAACTCTCCTCCTCTCCCTTCGACGACAGGTCTTTACTCCTTCTCTTGATTAGGGGTGGACAGTATGTACGGGAGGATCACATGGAATCACTAGATGACGACCTCATAGACTACGAGGCAAGCCTCGCTAGTTGCCGCACTTGCATTTTCTCCACACACGAGGATCTAAGAGATTCGTCTTTCCCTCTATATCCCTCGCTCAAAAATCTCGCAGCATGTCATTCAGAAACAAAGGCCGAAGCAGTTGAAGCTTTTAATTAGAGAGGTTTTTCCCCACATGAAAACCTTTCCGTCTCCGACCCTACTTGATCTAGAGACTATCCTCCCAGGACTCTGCCCCTAGAATTTAGTTCCAACAAGGAAGAGTTCGAGTCCCAAAATCCAGAAGTTCCTTCACACAGAAGGAAAAAACACGAGCGACACATTAAGGAAAGAGAGACCGTAAAAATGGTTGTAGGAGAAGATTTGTCCATTACCAAAGCTGTGGAATTCACATGAAATTTGTTGGTAAGAAGGTTTATTGGAAAATCCCTTGTGGAGAAATCCTTGGAAGCATGGATAGTCACTCATTGGAAACTGTTGCTGGGATATATGTCGGAGTTTCATTTTCTCTCTAGGGGTTAGTTGTCCTTTTTTATTCTCTCCATAGAGGACTATAAAATAGTGGAAAAGAAGGACTGGTTCTGGGGTCCCTCCAGTGTCATCTTAAAACCTTGGATAATCAATTTTGATCCGACAAGAGAATTGGTGGCGGAGACAAAGGTCTGGGTCATCCTTCCTGGATTTCCTTTGGCCTTTTGGACCTGAGAGGCACTGGAAACCATTGGGAACCGTCTGGGAAGGTTTGTTAAGCTAGAACCTAAATGGTCCTCGAAAAAGGACATACGTTGGGCCTAGATTTTGGTCGAAGTGGATTTGAGGGAGGGTTTAGTTGGCCTTATTGACATTGTGTTCGAAGACAAAATTTGGAAACAATGTGTAGACTACTAGAGATTACCTTTCAGGTGTTTCAGTTGTCACGAAATAGGCCACTTCAAAGCCCAGTTCCCTAAAATCACTCCCCCTGCTCACAATGATCGCAGATAGTGGAAACCCAAATCGACAATTCGGGAGGAAAAATTGTCAGAGGTGGTATATATTGAAGGAAATATCAAAGAAGTCACAATTGATCTAGGAAAAGTGGCAACGATGAGCACATTACAGGGATCTCTGGTTAAAAATACGACAGGCGCTGGCACTAGTAAGTTGTCTTCAGATTTGCCTCCAATTTTGAATGATGGAATTCTCTCTTTGTTTCTAGTTACTTCTAAAGGCTCTCCCCCAGTTCTGAATGTTGTCCCCTTGGTTTCCTCTCCCCTGGTCCTTTCTCGCTTCCCCACCTCCCCTATAAACAAGGTTTTCCTCCCCCCTGGTCCTTTCTCCCTTCCCCACCTCCCCTATAAACAAGGTTTTCCTCCCCCCTCACTCCCCTATTCCCATTCCCCCCTTGTAGGGTTTCCTCTCCTGTAGCCTCTCCTAAGGTTCCACCCCCATCTCACCGTTTATGCTCCCTCTCCTTCTCTCTAAAATCCTCTGTCTCCATTTCCTCCAGCCCGAGGGGGTACACCTTGCGGTCTAAATATCACTTCTTTTGTCAGGAAGCCTCTAGTGGAGGCCTTGCCCTCCACCCTCCCCCGACAGTTCAGGTAGGGAGAAAATATCACATCTCAAAAGAACAAGATAAAATGGTTGCTGAAGTTCGTAGGGGCACACAAGCAACCATCAAACATGCCCCTAGAGCAGATTCATCCCTCCCCCTAGGGTCCGATCAAAATCCTATATTTCAAGTATCACGGGGTAGGGCTCTCCTGACACAATTATCCCTCAAGTGACTTATTCTTAGTATGAACCCAAACATTATCCTTATCCAGGAGACTATGAGCCGAGGAGAGAAGGAAATATTGTTGTTCAGTTGATGGTTTAAAAATTGGTCTTTTTGTACCCTTGACGCGAAAGGCTTGTCTGGCGGACTTACCACTGGATGGAGCTAGGATTTCAAGGCTTTGTCTTCCTCTGTCATCTCGACCTCTATTTTTGTAAATCTTCAACATAAGAATTTTGCTTTACCTTTCACAGTTATTAACATCTACGGTCCTTATTCTGATCGCATACCATTCTAGGAAGATTTGATCAATGGAGGAGCCTTTGCGGACCCCTTTCTAATTGTTGGAGGGGACTTGAATTTAACTTTATATTTGAGAGAAATTTGGGGCTCAAAACTTATGGTTGACAGACAAAGGGATTTTTTTTCTTCCATCCTTGAAAGGTTGAAACTAATCAACCTAGAACCTATTAAATTGGTCCCCACCTGGAGAAATCTCAGAACATGGGAAGAGAAGGTGGCGAAGTGTTTGGACTAGTTCTTAGTATCAGAAGCATTCATATAACATAACTATAGATTCAAATACACTGTGGAAGTGGGAGGAATTCCAGTCCACTGGATGATTATCTTGCTTTGGAATGCCCATATGGATTCTCCCTTGCCCCTTTGAAAGTTAGCAAAGTTTGGCTAGAAGAAGAGGACTTTAGGAAACCGGTTTCTGACAATTGGGTTAAGCTGAACCCTCAGAATCCCGTTCCTATCATGAAGCAATTCACATCCAGTATAAAAAATCTCAAGGAGGCCACCAAGAGATGGATTCCCATATGGAAAGCTTGAAGATCCATATCCCTTGTGGAAACCGATGAAAGACTCAAAGACCTTTACCAGATAATGGATGAAGGTCCTCTCTCCAATGCTCAATTGGAGGAGCTCAAGGATTTGGAAAATCTGAGACTTAAATGGTTGAAGGAGGAAGAATAGGAATGGAGATAGAAAAGTAGGGCGATCTGGATAAAAGAAGGAGACAACAATAAAAAATTATTCCATCAGTATGCCAATTACAGGAAGAATATCAACTCATTTTGGGAAATCAAAGACGATAATAATTTTTCAGTTAGCTCGTTCGTCGATAAATCAACGACCGAGGTGAATCATTTCAAAATCCTATTCTTCGCTCCTATAGGGTGTCCAATTCAAGAGATTTTTAAAGTGGTTAGTAACTTCCCCTCTGTCATCAATGAATAAATGAATATTTCCCTATCTGCTGAAATATCATAGGAGGAGCTCGAAGCAACCTCTCTATGCAAAATGGGAAAACCCCAGGCCCCGATGGGTTTACTGTAGAATTCTACAAATCCTTCTATGATCTCCTTAAATAAGGCCTTCTTCTAGTAGCCAGGGAATCACAATGAGAAGGTAAGATTTATGGGCCCCTCAACTACACTTTTATCTATCTAATTCCTAAAAAACAAGATGCAGCCTCTGTAACAACCCAATTTTATTATTTATTTATCATAGTTTTTAATTTAAATTTAATTAATTATTAAAATAAATTCAATGAGTCTTTAATATTTTATTATTAAAAAGATAAGTGAAGTAATTAATGGGGAGATAGGGTTGTTGAGGAATTAATGGTGGGATAAGGCAGTTGTGGAATTGAATGAGGGGGGGGATTCGAGAGAGGAGGAGAAGGAAGAGGGGAGAGGACTTGGGGAGGGGTCTTTTGTTTTGGGAGAAATTGGGGAAGAAGGAGGCAAGGAAGAAATTTTGAAAGAGGGAGGAAGAAGGTGGAAATTGGAAGAACATATTGTTTTGGGAGATTTTACAGGGACACTGCTGTTGCTAGGAACTTTGGGCTCGGGGGCCAAGAAATTGCAAGGATTCCTGTAGCTAGGGAGCTGAAGAGGTTGTTCCTAGTTGGACGGGAGGTTAATATTCAGTTGGGCAGTTTGGGCAAGCATAAGAACAAGTGAACCGGGGGCTAAATCAACCAACCTGCAGGTCGAGGTATGTATTTTACTAAGTTTTCATTGTTAATATGTTGTCTAATTTGTTATGATGTCTATTTTCCAATTTATTCCCGGTATAAACAAAATCATGAAAGAAAATTCTAAACTGAATTGCAGTTATTTCAGTAGGAGATTAGGAAATATTTATTATTTTATTGAGGCCTTGAAATGAAGGCCTTACAAATGGTATCAGAGCCCAGTTTCAAAACTAAAACTTGGGCTTGAACACCCACATAACTGTATAATCTGTTCCCAGAAACCCTTTATTTACAGCCTAGAAACCCTTTATTTATATACCATAAATCCTATGAAGACTACCTAGACAGTCTTGAAAACCCAAACAGTCTTTCTTGTAAACTGTATGTAGATTCCTAAAGGAGCTTTCCAAATCCAACTTCTAACTTATAAAGAAATGAGGAGAATTTCTATACTCATGTACTTGAGAATGACATAACTAAAGTCTGTTTCCATATGTTTAACTGGAGGATGCATGATGACCTGAAATATTATAAGCAAAACAAAATGCAATAATATATACAAAAAAAAATGGAATAATATAAACAATAAAAAATATATATATTGGGTATTTTAACCTAATCTCCAAATCTCCAAGTCACAAGGTAGCACCCGAATGTACAAGTGTTAAGCGCCAAAGAAGGAACCCACAAGGAGCGATATCTCTTGCACTATGCATCCAAGCCTTCAAGCCACAAGCCAAGCACTCAAGAGTTGCACCGAGCACAAGCACCCGAGAGCTGCACCAAGCACAACATACAAGTCCAATCTGAGCGATCAAACACCAAGTCACAAATCCATGAGGAGCAAGCCTGCATGGGCATCTATTCATGCACTACAATTCTATTCAAAGTCACAACACAGCTTTAAAATTAGCACTCAAATCAAGATCCAAGCTCCAACTCACAAGAGAGGAGCCCACAAAGGGCTTGTACATTGCTCGACCTGTCCGCATACCAACACTAATGGGCCTAGCCCAATATTCAAGTTTTGAATAAAAACACACACAGACCAGCGCCTAAGTGTAGCACCAAGCCGAGCCAAGGAATATCCCACAAGGGACCAAACCTACACACAATACAAGAGTTTGATACCAGTGTTGAAGAAAAAAAACCCAGCGCCCAAGACCAACCAACCAAGAACCCAAGCCACGAAGGGGACTGCGCGTCCAAACACCACAAGTCACAAACACTCCAAGTGCGCAGAAGAGATCCCATGAGGGGTGTTTTCTTTTATGCTTCGTGCCCACCTCCTACCCGACCTGCTATCTCTCACACTATCCCTCTGCGCTTTGGCAGCTGCCATTGCACCAAAGCCCGAGCTCAAGCCCAAGTGCACCTCACAAGGAAGGAGCCTCGATGGCCACCTTCGCGGAGCCCAGGTACCCAGGTCATTGTGTGCACCGAGCGCCAAACCATGGAGGAGATCAGAGAGGCATTAACATTGCACCAACTACAGTCCTCCACTCTTCCTCTCCGCCCGCAGGCTTCACTCTGCTAGTTTCTTTATTGCCTTGGGAGCCATTGTTCGAATTCGAGTCACAAAGTCCGAACCCTCGTCCCATAGTTGCAGAAGAAGAAGATAGGGTTTGAAATGTGGAATGATGCGTGATGAGCGAGGGGTAGGGTTTGAAAGTACTGAGAGAGAGGGGGGAGGGGGGGGCACGTGGGTCGTCTCACGATGCCCAAGGTTATTCGATATAAATTTTTGTATACTATTTACTTAATTAATTAAAATTAATTAAGTTCGTTTATTCTGTTATATATATATCTTTTAATTTTTTAATTAATATAATTTTTTTAATTAATTGTTTTAAATAATCTAAAAATTTTATAATTTTTTTTTCTAAAAAAACTTTATATTAAAATAATTTTTAAATTTTAAATTTTATTATTATTATTTTCTTTTATTTAAAATATATCTAGTGGGATATTTACTATTTAAATTTATTAAAACAGTTTAAACTTAATTAAGCAATAAAGTTTAATTAAGTTATATTAACAGGTTATTCTTATAATATATTATAAGGGTTAAACTTATAAGAATCATAATTATAGTTAATGAAAGAGCGATTAATTAATTAATGTTGATTGATTAATTAAAGAGAATTGATCTAGGTAAATTAACTTTAATGATTAATAAATTGATAATTTATGAGATTAGGTGTTTTATAATTAAAAATATGATAAGGGTGATTAACATGAGTGGTGCATATTAATATATGGAAGGGTCAGATGCTTGATCAAATAGGTAAGTAAGAGTAATTGACGAGTGCCCCACAATGCTAGCTTACCTAACAAGGCAAGAGGGTTAGCAACTTATCCGAACAAGTTACCAAGCTTAGAGGCTTTCGACCCCGACCTTTAGCAACTTACCCTAAATAGAGTAATGTCTATTTACATACAATTAAAAAAAAAACTTACGCCTAACCCTATGTTTGCAAGTATAAGTTTGAGCAAATGTGGAATGCCTTAAAAACTATTCCCTGATAAGAATTTGGTTTGATGCAAATTTAATTATTCAAGATGGGTAGGACTCGGGGAAATCGAGGCTGAGGGGCATCGTCGCAAAGACCGCCAACGTCGGCGCTGCTGTAATACTCCAAGGCCGAGCCCCGATTGTAATTATGAATGTAATGATGTTTTATAGACTATTGAGCCAAGTATTATAAGTTGGTAGGCTTATGTGTGTATTAGGCCAAAGAGCCTAGAGGCTAAGGCCAGTGGGCCTAATTTTGTATATGTAATTATGCAGGTCATTAATAAAAATACATAGCTGCGTGTAGACCGACCACAAAGAAAGAGTTATGGGGGACTAAGCTCCACTGGGTCGAGTAAGGAAAGGGGGTTGAGAGGCTGGAATGAGGGGATAATCTTAAGAGATTAAGCTTCAATAGACTAATATATTATTATTCTAAATGCTGTGAGTGGGATATGAATATATCCTAAGTTCCTATGACTTCCAAATGGAGGGGAACGTGCTTCATGAGTGCCATGTGTCAGCTCAGGCACATGCAATATAAGTGAGAATTCATACTGTTTTGGGGGTTCTTTCTCTTGGCCATTTTTGCACCAGTGCACCCAGCAAGCACGAGTACCCTGGTATGTCTTGTTGAATTCCTGAACCACACCGAACCTCTACAAAAGAACCGAATTGACACTCCTGCTACACCATACCTTGTGGGTTGCCTGCGTTTTGTCTTGCCTGTACCATTCCCCACGCCTAGTTTTCTGTTGTTTCCATCACCATGCTCGTATGTGAGGAGAAAAAGTGAAGAAGCGGGTTGTCAGGCCCGTTGATAGAAGAAGCAAGTTGTCAGGCCTGTGAGCAACTCTCTCCAAGTGAGAGAGTGTGCTGAGGAAGTGAGTTATCCTGGAGGGAGTCCAGTAGTAGCCAAAAACCTTTGAGAATTCCTGATCCGACCTGTTTCTGAAGCCCAAGGAAAGGGAGGTGTAGCAGTCGATGGACTGTTGGACAATGAAGGTGTACACTCCTGGGGTGGGACAGGAATGTGGGGACTGAGAGTCTGTGAGTTGTGGGTGTAAGTGACTCCTTGGAGAAAATCCTTCTTGTTGTGCTGTGCAACTTCCTACTGTCCCTGCCTAACCTAGGAATCCCTTGCCCGATGGAGTATAGTCCCATCTCGGGGGTGACCCACTACTGAGAGTGATGACCAATGTGGTCTAAGGCTGGGAGGTTCATGGAAGGTCTGCACATAGTTGGTGTACTTCAATTAAAAGATAAGTACCCATTTCTCTGTTCATTTACATGTTGTGTATTTGTACATGTGTTATAATTGATGAGTAATTCCTATATGTATATGTTGCCTACATGTGTTAATGTTGCTTATGCATGAACACGTGTATGAGTAGAGTATTGATGCATGTTTAATTGCATTATATATATATATATATATATATGTGTGTGTGTGTGTGAATTTCAAATGTTATCTCTATTTATTTCCTGTTAAGTTTTATATGTGAATATTTCCGCAAAAGAAGTTGTCTCAGTGGTGTTGCCTGACCGGTTGGTGGTTGGGGCATCACAAGTCGGTATCAGAGCAAAGAATTAAAATATACAATTGTTAGGTAGCATTTCTCGAGTGAGATTTTGAGGGCCAAGGACATTACAGAATGGTATCAGAGCCATGGTTTCAACACTAAGCCTGGATGGGCCATGGTAGTCGTTAATGAAACAAAGGTTTCAGAGTGAATTGCTGTCGAGAGGGACAAATTATCAACCTCAGAGCATCCCTAGGTGCCAAGAGAATACCTGGGAATGTGTTCAGAATCTCAGGAGGTATAATGACTTATGGAATGACAACATAGAAAGAAGTCACAACCACCTTTGTGATGGGCCGCGAGGTTTGAAATTGGGTCATGGGATTTGTTCGAGAGAAGGAGGATCCTTCACAACCGTCAGATATGGGAAAAAAATGCATGAACATTAACCTCTAAGTACTTTGAACTTCACGACTTCGACAAAGTTTATGTGTTATAGAGCAGAAAGGGCCAAATCCCGATGTTCCAAAGTCCTAGAGTAGATAAGAGCCATAGATCAAACCAAGAGCAAGTGGTAAAGCGCAACAACAAATCGACTAGTTCGGGAATTCGACGTTCGGGAGAAACGGGGTGTGCTAAGGTGAATTAACCCGAAGTCCTGAAGTGACATGGCATGATGAAATCAATCAGGGTGATGTGGACTTCCTTAGTCCTACCACATGTCAGTTAGAATGGAACTTTGACGACCTTGTTGGACCAAAAGAAATCCGACACGTGGGGCCACGTGTCACCACCTTAATTGTTGATAGTTGTACCATGTGGACCCCAGAAGATAAAGTAGTTCAGAAGTTCAAAGTTTGAGAGATTTGAGGAATGCAAGTGTAAAATATTTTGAAGCTCGAAGTCTCGAAGTGACGTGACCTGCTGACGTATATATATATATATATATATATATATATATATATATATATAGATATAGATATAGATATATGTGAATGTCAGATGTTATCGCTATTTATTTCCTGTTAAGTTTTATATGTGAATATTTCTGCAAAAGAAGTTGTCCCAATGGTGTTACCTGACCGATTGGTGGTTGGGGCATCACAAGTTGGTATCAAAGAAGAGAATTAAAAGATACAATCGTTAGGTAGTGTTGCTCGACTGAGGTTTTGAGGGCCGGGGATGTTACAAAATGGTATCAGAGCCATGGTTTCGGCACTGAGCATGGATGGGCCATGGTAGTGTTTAATGAAACAAAGGTTTTAGAGTGAATTGTTGTTGAGAGGGACAAATTATCAACCTCAGAGCATCCCTAGGTGCCAAGAGAATACCTAGGACTATGTTCAGAAGCTCAAGAGGTATAAAAACTTATGGAATGGCAACAAATAAAGAAGTCACAACCACCATTGTGATGGGCCATGAGGTTTGAAATTGTGTCGTGGGATCTGTTCGAGAGAAGGAGGATCCTTCACAACCGTCATATCTGGGAAAAAAGTGCATGAAAATTAACCTCTAAGTACTTCGGACTTCGCGACTTCAGGGAAGTTTATGTGTTATAGAGCAGAAAGGGTCGAAGCTCAAAGTTTCGAAGTCTCGGAGTGGATCTATACCGTAGATCCGGGGAAAAGATCTTGAACGATGGATTGACTGAAGTTAGATTGGAGCCATAGATCAAGCCAAGAGCAAGTGGTAAGGCACAACAATAGTTCGACTAGTTCGGGAATTCGACGTTCGAGAGAAACATGGTGTGCTAAGGTGAATTCTCTTGAAGTCTCGAAGCCCGAAGTGACTTGGCATGATGATGTCACCTAGGGTGACGTGGACTTCCCTAGTCCTATCACGTGTTAGTTAGAATGGAAATTTGACAACCTTGTTGGACCAAAAGAAATCCGACACATGGGGCCACGTGTCGCCACCTTAATTGTTGACAATTGTACCATGTGGACCCTGGAAGATAAAGCAGTTCAGAAGTTTGAAGTTCGGGAGATTTGAGGAATGCAGGTGTAAAATATTCTGAAACCTGAAGTCTCGAAGTGACGCGACCTGCTGACGTCACCAGGGATGATGTGGACACATGGGATGTGTGCCACGTGTTAGTGAGTTAAGAATCTTTAGAGAATAGAATTTCCAGTTAGAGCGTGACACGTGTCACCCGTCATACTGTGCCATGTGTCCATTTCTAATATTTTTCCATGTGGAACTCTTCTTGAGAATGGTTAGTAGGGCCCCTGATGGTCGCAAGGGACGCTTGGTGCCAGATCCTACATTTCGGAGGAAGCTAGTGCAAGTGGGTGGAGCAAGAACTTCTGAAGGCCGGAGAGCTGAAGTTCATCAGCGATGCCCATCAACAATGGACATGTGTTATCATATCCTTCACTTTGGAGGATAGCCACATCGGAGGAAAGTGGGGTCGCGTGGGTTGAGAAATCCCGAAGCGTCGGAGTTCATCGTGACCATTGAAGGTCGTGGATGCGTGTTAGAAGATCTGACACTATGGAGGTTTATGGCATTGAAAGGTTTTGAAACCTTGAAGCATGGAGTCCCGAAGCTAATTGTGTCTGTTGATTTGGGTAGAGAGCGGGGGCCATTGATTCCTTTCACGTCAGTTGCGAACTTCGCGAGTTCAGAGTTCAGTAGATTGGCATTGTGGTGAGTTGAAAACACCCGAAGCACGAAAATCCGAAGCATAGAGTAAGCGTCTGATTGGTTTAGCATTTGGTCACAACCATGGTCACATGTGAGTTAAGGGCTGAAGAAAAGGGGCTAGTGCTCGAAAATTGTTGTAGAACAGAGCAAGGCTTAGAGATAGAATCATGAGGGGTTCTTGATCGACCAAGACCCGAAAAAAATAGAGTCTGATATTATTTTGATTGAATCAGATTGTTTAAGTTATTCTGGAGAATTATTAAGTTTAATAGCCTGACAAAAATTCGGTTGAATACACATTTTTGTAGCATTACCAATTGTCATAACCAAACAAAATTGTTACCTAGTGAAGAGAAATGAAAGAAGCACAAGACACTTACAGTCTAGAGGATGAAGTTAGAGGAATTGATGTCCATTTGGGAGTTGAAGGAACACACTCCAGTGGGCATGGAGAAGAAATAGATAAAGAAGTGAGCATGATGAACATCATTAAGAATTCGCAAAAAGATGTCCAAATTCACCAGGAAGATAATGAAAGACTTAAGAGAGCCAAGGAGCAACAAGAAGACTTCAATATGAAGTTAATGAGGAGACTGGAAAGAATTGAAAGGAAGTTGGATAAGGAGAGTGGCTCCAACAAATCAAGAAGTTGTAGGACCCCTGAGAAGAAAGGAAGGTCAAGGAGTGGTAGCAACCATCACCAACACTCCCAAAAGAGTTCCCATAGGAGAGCACACAATATCTAGTGTCCATCCCATATCATGAAACATAGAAGGTCTGGGGTGGATGAGTTGAAAGGAGAAATGAATAAGATCAAACCTCCTACTTTTGATGGAGAGCATAAGAAATATGAAGAGGCTGAAACATGGCTACTTGGAATGAGGAAATATTTCGAATTGCATAATTATTCCTCTCATGTAGAAGGAAGAATCACAGTTTATCAAATGAAAGGAAAGGCATCCATGTGGTGATATTAGCTTGTGCAAGTGCATCACATCAGAGAGAAGGATGTCACATGGAAGGAATTCAAGAAACATTTTGAAAATAAGTACTTAACCAATAGATACTATGACAAGAAGATGAAAGAGTTCTTTGAACTTAAATTGGGCAACATGACTATAGATGGATATGAAAGGATATTTCTATATTCAGAGATATCTGAGTGGGCTTCCATATTTTATCCGTGACAAAATCCAATATGATGATCCCAAGACTTTGGAGGAAACCATAAGGAGAGAAAAATGATTATATGATCAACATAGGGGAAAGCCTACTTTCCAAAGAGCTTGGGAAGACAAGAAGATGTTCAAGAAGGAACAGAGGCAGAAGGGAAACAAACCACCATTTTTCAGAAATAGTCCTCAAGGACAACCAATTATGAGAGAGCCCAAGATGGCTGAAGTAGGTGGGAAAAGGCCAAGGCAGACACCTATGCAATGTTGGGGTTGTAATGGAGATCACAAGTATAGATATTTCCCTCACAGAAAGGACAAGGTGAGATCTGTTCACCATGTTCAACAAGCAGAAACAATGGAAATGGGCAAAAGAGTACCAAGGATCTATGCATCCCTGGAAAACAAGAAAATTGAGTTTCAATCACACATGATTGAAGTTGAAGGTATGATCAATAACCATGCCTTTACTATTTTAATAGACTCAAAAGATACTCATAGTTACATAGATCCTAAAGTTGTGGAAATATTTCTTTTGCCAAGAAGTAAGCATGAGAAATCTTGGCTGGTACAGCTGGTTACATGAGACAAGAGAAAAGTTGTTGAGTTGGTTAAATCATGTCCAATGGGCATGAATGGACTAAATACCAAGGCAGATTTGAACATCTTGTCTTTGGGATCATATGATTTCCTAATTGGTATGGATTGGTTAGACCGACACCATGCCCTATTAGACTGTCATAACAAGGCATTCACATGCTTGTATGAGGAAGGAAATCAGAGAGCAGTCCAAGGAATTCCCAAGGCAGTTACTGTCCGAGAAATTTCAACAATGTAGCTGAAGAAGTGTTACAGGAAGGGTTGTCAAATATTTACAGCCCATATGGAGGAAGAATCTAAGGATAAGGTGCCAAATATGGAGGATCATGCAATCCTGGAAGATTTAGAAGATGTGTTCAAGGAGGTACCAGGACTACCCCCAAAGAGAGATATTGATTTCTCTATTAATTTAATGCCTGGAGCAGCTCCAGTATCAAAGACTACTTACAGAACAAGTACACCAGAGTGGAAGGAGTTGCAAATGCAGCTGGAAGAACTTTTAAAGAAGGGGTACATATGCCCAAGTGTGTCACCTTGGGGTGCCCTAGTCTTGTTCATGAAAAAGAAATATGGGACATTGAGATTGTGCATCGATTTCAGACAATTGAATAAAGTGAATATAAAGAACAAGTATCCTCTACTAAGGATTGATGATCTCTTCGATCAGTTGAAGGATGCTAAGATATTTTCAAAAATAAATCTCAGGTCAGAATATCATCAGGTAAGGATTAAAGAGGAATACATCAGCAAGACCACCTTCAGGACAAGGTATGGTCATTATGAGTTCACGGTGGTGCCATTTGGGTTATCAAATGCACCAACTGTTTTCATGTGCTTACTGAATGGCATTTTTCGAGAATATTTAGACAAGTTTGTCATTTTCTTTTTGGATGACATCCTTGTATATTCCAAGTTGGAAGAAGAACATGAGCATCATTTGAGGATGGTGTTGCAAGTGCTAAGAGAGCATCAACTGTATGCCAAATTGAGCAAATGCTCATTTTATCAAAACAAAATTCACTATTTGGGGAATATTATATCTGAAGAAGGGATAGCAGTAGACCCTGAAAATATTGAGGCCATTAAAGGGTGGACAACACCTAAAAATGTGATAGAAGTCAGATCATTCATGGGTCTAGCTAGCCACTACAGACGATTCATTGCAGGGTTTTCGAGAATAGCTCACCCCATCACTTCCTTGCAAAGGAAGGGGAATAAGTTTCAATGGAGAGAAGAATATGAAATGAGATTCCAACAATTGAAGCAACTGTTAACCAGTACTCCAATTATGAAGATTGCAGATTTGAATGAAGATTTTGTGGTTTACACAGATGCATGCAAAGAAGGACTGGGAGGAGTCCTTAGTCAGAAAGGATTTGTGATATGTTTCGAGTCCAGAAAATTGAAAGACCATGAAAGGATCTATGCCACTCATGATTTGGAGTTGGCATCCATAGTGCACATCTTGAAGAAGTGGAGGCACTACCTCATGGGAAATAGGTTTGAGTTGAGGATAGACCATAATGGTCTGAAGTACTTGTTTGATCATCCTACCTTGAATGCTAGGCAAAGTAGATGGTTGGAATTCCTCTGTGAATATAACTTTGATATCAAGCACATCAAAGGAAAGGAGAACAAAGTGGTTAATTCACTCATCAAGAGAGTGCATGAAATGAATGCTACAACCATTAGCATGTATCAGATGGAACTTAAAGGAAGAATTTATGAAGCTGCAAAATTTGATTTGCAGTACAGGGAATTGGTAACTAAATTGCAGCAAGGTAAAATGCAATAGAAAGATGAAGATTATAAATTGGGAATTGATGGAATTCTCTTGTACAGAAACAAACTTTATGTACCCAATTATCCTAAATTGAGGAGTGCGATTTTAAAATATATTTATAACGTGCCTTATGTTGGACACCCTGGATATCGGAAAACAATTTTAGTAGTCAAGAGCCAATATTATTGGCCATACATGAAGATGGAGATTTCTGAATACATAGCTAAATGATTGGAGTGTCAAAGGGTAAAGGTTGAGCATAGAAACCCAGCTGGGTTTCTCCAGCCATTACCCATTCCTGAGTGGAAGTGGAACGTGGTGACAATGGATTTCATCACAGGATTTCCCAAAACAAACAAGCAACATGATTCCATCATGGTGGTGGTGGATAAGCTTACAAAAGTTGCCCATTTTATTCCATTGAAGACTACTCACAAGGAAACTAATGTTGATGATATTTATATGAGGGAAGTAGCATGCTTGCATGGCATACCCAAGACAATTTTGTCTGACAGAGACCCAAAGTTTACCTCAAAATTTTGGCGAGGATTATTCAAGGGGTTTGGAATGAACCTGAACTTCAACACAACTTATCATCCTGAGTCTGTTGGACAAATAGAAAGAGTAAATCATGTGATAGAAGATATGTTAAGAATGTATGTGATGGACAAACCATCTAGATGGGAAGACTGCCTACACTTGGTATAGTTTTCTTACAATAATGGGTACAGGGCATCACTGAAGATGAGCCCATTTGAGGCACTTTATGGCAGAAAGTGAAACACCCCAGTAAGATGGGACAACCCAGATGATAGAGTAGTGGTTGTGCCAGATTTACTCAAGGAAATGGAAGAACAAATGATGTAGATTAAGTAGAATTTGAAGGTTGCCCAAGACAGGCAGAAAATCTATTCTGATAAGAACAAAACTCACAAGGATTTTAAAGTGGGTGATCATGTTTTCCTAAAGGTGAAAGCCAACAAAAGTTCCCTGAAGCTGGGACGCTGTTCCAAGTTGGCAGCCAAATATTGTAGACCGTTTGAAATCCTAGAAAGGATTGGACCAATAGCTTATATGATTGCATTTCCTGCATGCATGACTATTCATAACATATTTCATGTCTCTTTGCTCAAGAAGTATATACCTGATGCTAATAATGCGATTGATTGGAATGTGATTCAGGTGGAGCAAGAAAGCGCTATACAGGTGCACCCGGTGTGCATACTGGACCGAAAGAACAAGAAGCTCTAGAATCGATCCATAAGGTTGGTAAAGGTCCAGTGGACCTGGTACAATACCGAGGACGCAACGTGGGAGCATGAAGATGCTATGCGGGAAAAATACCCACATATTTTTGAATATTTTGAACATCTTGTGGATGTTGTATAAATTAGTTGCACTGAGGACAGTGCAAAAATAAGGGGATGTGATTTTAATTCCCCAAGGCCGAGCCCCAATTGTAATTATGAATGTAATGATGTTTTATAGGTTGGTGAGCCAAGTATTATAAGATGGTAGGCTTATGTGTGTATTAGGGCGGAGAGCCTAGAGGCTAAGGCTAGTGGGCCTGATTTTGTATATGTAATTATGCAGATTATTAATAAAAATACATCATTGTGTGTAGACCGAACACAAAGAAAGAGTTATGGGGGACTAAGCTACACTAGGTTGGGTAAGGGAAGGGGGCTGAGAGGCTGGAATGAGGGACTAAGCTTAAGATCTTAAGCTTCAATATAATAATATATTATTATTCTAAATGATGTGAGTGGGATATGAACATATCCTAAGTTCCTTTGGAAAGAGGGTACAACTTCCAAATGGAGGGGAACACGCTTCATGAGCGCCATGTGTCAACTCGGGTACATGAAATATAAGTGAGAATTCATACTGTTTTGGGGGTTATTTCTCTTGGGCATTTTTGCACCAGCGCACCCAGCAAGCACGAGTACCCTGGTACGCCTTGTTGAATTCCTCAGCCACACCGAACCTCTACAACATAATCTAATTGAAACCCTTTATACACCATACCTCGCGGGTTGCCTGCATTTTGTTCTATATGTACTTTTACCCACGCCTAGTTTTTTGTTGTTCCCATCACCATGCTCCTGTGTGAGGAGCAAAAGTGAAGAAGCGGGTTGTCAGGCCCGTGGATAGAAGAAGCAGGTTGTTAGGCCTGTGAGCAACTCTCTCTAGGTGAGAGAGTGTGTCGAGGAAGTGAGTTCTCCTGGAGGGAGTCCAGTAGCAGCCACAGAGCTCCGAGAATTCTTGATCCAACTTGTTGCTGAAGCCCAAGGAAAGGGAGGTGTAGCAGTCGATGGACTATTGGACAATGAAGGTGTACATTCCTGGGGTGGGAAAGGCATGTGGGGAATGAGAGTCTGTGAGTTGTGAGTGTAAGTGACTCCTTGGAGAAAATCCTTCATGTTGTGTTGTGCAAATTCCTATTGTCCCTACTTAGCCTAAGAATCCCTGCACGGTGGAGTTTAGTCCCAACTCGGGGGTGACCCACTACTGAGAGTGATGAACAATGTGGTTTAAGGCTGGGAGGTTCATGGAAGGTTTGCACGCAGTTGGTGTACTTCAATTAAAAGATAAGTACCCATTTCTCTCTTCATTTACATGTTGTGTATTTGTACATGTGTTATAATTGATGAGTAATTAATATATCTATATCTATATCTATATCTATCTATCTATATATGTGTGTGTGTGTGTGTGTGTGTGTGTGTGTGTGTGTGTGTGTGTGTGTTGCCTGTATGTGTTAATGGTTCTTCCGCATGAACATGTGTATGAGTAGAGTATTGATGTCTGTTTAGTTGTATTATATATATGTGTGTGTGTATGAATATCAAATGTTATCGCTATTTATTTCCTGTTAAGTTTTATATGTGAATATT
Source organism: Picea engelmannii (assembly GCA_009831015.1). Lineage (NCBI taxonomy): Eukaryota > Viridiplantae > Streptophyta > Pinopsida > Pinales > Pinaceae > Picea > Picea engelmannii. Next base: position 208,618 of record ML786805.1, on the reverse strand, counting down.
TCCGCAAAAGAAGTTGTCTCAGTTGTGTTTCTCGACCGATTGGTGGTTTGGGTGTCACAAGTTGGTATAAGAGCAGAGAATTAAAATATATAGTCATTAGGTAGCGTTTCCTGGCTGAGGTTTTGAGGGACGAGCACATTACCACTGCCACCACCATCCCCTGTATTATCTCTCATTTTGCGCTCTTTAGAGGCTATTAATGAGACATTCAAGGGACACCAGTCAACAAATGTTGAAGTGGAACCCCCACCATCTGGAGTGTGTAACCCTGAAGCGTCGAGGGAATCAGAGGGAGGGCCTACACCATGGGACATCGCCATAGAACTACAGAAGATCAAACTTCAAGAGTTTGTTGGGGGTCGTGCAAGTGAACGTGCACAGGACTGGTTGAAAGGAATGACGCGATGTTTCACCTTAAGAGACTATGCTTCCACATCAAAGGAAAAGATATCGATATTTCAGTTGACGGACAATGCCTTGAACTAGTGGGGTAACCTGGAGAGGCAGTTGCACCTTACCCTAGATACTGTCTCATGGGAGCTTTTTGAGGAAAATTTCAAGAGGAAATATTTTCCTACTTACTACGAGGAACAACAGGTAGGATCATTTCATGCTCTAGTTCAGGGAAACATGATTGTGGAAGAGTATGAGATCAGGTTCATGGAGTTAGTAAAATATGTCTTGTACATGGATACTGATAAACGACATGCATAACGTTTTGTGTACGGGTTAAACCCTAAGATAAGGGCCATGATACAGATGTGGAAACCATCGCTTGTAGCTGAAGCAATTGAAAATGATCGTTACGTGGAGGAGCATATGAGCTTAAATAGAGGTATGAGATCAACCATTCCACAACATCCTGGATTCGTGGGAAAGGCCCCTAGGACCTTCTCTAAGGGAGGAAGCTTTAAGCCACCTCCTTATGGAAATAGAGTCACACCTAGAGAAGTTACAACAAGTATTTCAATGGAAACAAGTGCAACATCCTACTCATCGCCAACGATGCAGACAGGTCCATGAACTTCTCAGGGAGCAATAAGTAGGGGCAGGGGCTCCAAGGGAAGGAACTCATTTCAGAGGCCTTCACAAGGAAGCACCTAGGTTCCACCCCGAGCTACTTGTTGGGGGTGTGGAGGACCTCATTACCAGCTAGATTGTCCAGAGTCACAAGCAGGCTTTGTGCATAGAGAAGGAAAGGCCTCAATGGGAAGAGCGAGTAATAGCCACCAGATTTATGCAACGGTTAATAATCGTCAGGCAGAACATCAATCCACTATGATGAAGTCATCAGGTATGCTAAATCATGTCAATGTTAAGATTTTATTTGATTATGGTGCTATAGATAATTTCATTTCACCTTGTGCATTAGAAAAGTGTGGGTTTGCAGCCTACGAGCACGATGAATTTAAGTAAGTCAAGATGGCTTCGGGGGAAAAACAAGTGGTAGGACCTAACGTTGATGATTGTATAATAAACCTGGGAGTGTATACTACTAGGTTGAAGGTGTATGTCACTACTCTAGGGATGTATGACCTAATCATTGGAATGGATTGGTTAGAATCCCATTGAGCTATGGTATATTGTTTCGCGAAAAGGGTGCTTTCTTTTAACGATGAAGGAAGGTCAATAAAGATCCACAGTGTACGGAGAAAGGTGTCTCTACGCTTTATCTCAAACATGAAGGTTAAACATTGCATGAGGCAAGGTTGTCGATTATATGTAGTGGACGCAGTGAATAAAGGGAAAGTAACCTCCATGGATCAATATCCAGTATTGTCGGAGTTTAAGGATGTTTTTTCAAAAGAGTTACTAGGGTTACCTCTTGAGAGGGAGCTTGATTTTACTATTGAGATAAAACTCGGTGCAGATCCAATTTCCAAGACACCGTATAGGATGACAGCGCCATAACTTTGTGAGTTCCAAATTCAGTTGAAGGAACTACTTGACTTAGGGATAATAAGGCCTACTGTCTCACCTTGAGGTGCACCAATAATGTTTTTCAATAAGGATGGTTCCTTACGACTGTGTATAGATTACAGGGACTTGAACTGTGATACAGTAAAAACTAGGTACCCAATGCCACAGATATATGATCTCTTTGATCAGATGAAAGGAGCAACAATTTTCTCAAAAATTGATCTGCGATCAGGGTATCACCAGTTAAGGATTAAGGAAGGTGATATTCCTAAAACTGCCTTTCGAACTCGATTTCGGCATTACGAGTTCATTGTAGTACATTTTGGTTTAACTAATGCACCAACAATATTCATGAGCCTCATGAATGGTGTATTTCGAAGGTACTTAGACTACTTTGTACAGGTCTTTCTGGATGATATCCTCATCTATTCGAAGAATGAAAGAGAACATGAGAAACACTTGTGAGTGGTGTTTTCGTGCCTTAGAGAGAAAAAATTGTATGGAAATTTGTCGAAGTGTTATTTCTTCCAGAAATAAATTCACTATTTAGGTCATATCATTTCCAGTGAAGGAATCTTTGTGGACCCAGAAAAGGTAAAGGCCATTATGGAATGGTCAGTGCCGAAAAATGCTCATAAGGTAAAAAGCTTCATGGGGCTAGCAGGTTATTATTGGAGGTTTGTGGAAGGTTTATATAAGATAGAGAAGCCCATCACCATCTTGCAACACAAGGGGGTCAGGTATGAATGGACAAAAGAATGTGATATTTCATTCATCGAGCTTAAGAGTTTACTAACTAGTGCACCAATTCTATGAGTGCCATATATGGAAAAAGACTTCACAGTCTGCACGGATGCCTCAAAGAAAGGATTGGGGGTTGTGATAATGCAGGATGGGGGAGTGATAGAATATGCATCAAGAAAGTTGAAGCAACATGAGGAGCTTTACGCTACTCATGATTTAGAGTTGGAATCTATAATGCTAGCTCTGAAGCTTTGGAGGCATTATCTATTAGGGCAAAGCTTTGAGCTCAAAACAGAGCATGAAAGCTTAAAGCATCTTTTCACTCAAAGGGATCTCAATGCTAGCCATAAGCGATAGAGTGAGTTTATGAGTGAGTACGATTTTGGAATTTCATACATCAAGGGAAAGTAGAATGTGATCATGGATGCCTTGAGTAGGAGACCACGTGTCTTCTCATTGGTACCCTTAAAAGTCAATCTGAGGGAGTGTGTGTTGGGGCAACTTCTTGGAGATAGTTGATATTTAAAGGTTACTCCAACCCTGCAGAGTGGGAGGCAATTAGATCCAAAGTATGAAGGATATAGTCTGGAAGCAGATGTATTATTAAGATATCAGGGAAGGATGTACATCTTCGAAGGTGGGGATATTCGAAGAATCATACTCAAGGAAGCCCATAAAGAAATTTATTGTGCACATCCGGGTGTGAATAAAATTTATGTAGACATGAAGAATCTTTTCCTTTGGGTAGGCATGAAGCGTGATGTAGTCCATTTGGTCGTTAAGTGCCTAGAGTGTCAACAAGTGAAGGCTGACCACCACCACCCGATGAGTCTCCTACAACTGCATGATGTTCCTATGTCCAAGTGGGAAGTTATTTCTATGGATTTTTTTGTGGGATTGCCACTCACATCACACAGACACAATGCCATTCTTGTGATAGTTTATGAATTGACCAAGAGTGCTCATTTTATTCCGGTTAGAGACACTTATGATGTCACTGATGTGGCATGCATGTTTATAAGTGAGGTCATCCGTCTGCATGGGTTACCCAAGAATATCATTTCAGATAGGGACTCCTAATTCACATCTAGGTTTTGGACAAGTTTGCAATTAGCATTGGGAACTCAGTTGGACTTAAGCACAACATATCATCCCGAAACAGATGGGAAAAATGAGAGAGTAAATCAGGTTATGGAAGAAATTCTTAGGATGTATGTTATGGATAATCAAACCCATTAGGAGAAGTACCTACCTTTGGTAGAGTTCTCCTACAATAGCAGTTTTCATAGCTCCATTGGAATGCCACCTTATGAAGCTCTGTATGGAAGGCCATGCAGGACACCGTTGAGTTGGGAAAGGTTAGAAGACCGAGTGACAGTTGGGCTAGAATTGATTCAAGAGATGGAGGAACATGTGATTCAGACTAGGCAACGACTAAAGGAAGCACAAGATAGACAAAAAAGTTATGCTGATGCACATAGGAATAACCACAGTTATAAAGTGGGAGATCAAGTTTTCATTCGTATCAAGCCTAATAAGAGTACCATTTGGTTCGGAGAGGGGAAAAATTTCTCGCCTCGATTTATAGGATCATTCGTAATACAAGAGAGAATTGGACCCATTTCCTATCGTCTCGTACTGCCAACCCACTTGCATAAAACTCATAATGTTTTTCATGTATCTATTCTACGTCATTATGTTGCTGACAAATCTCATAAACTAAGTTGGAAGGAATTGCAGGTATCGGACGAGGGAACCCTCATGGTCGAACCGTTACGCGTATTAGACTGTAGGGTCCTATAGCTCAGGAATCGTCTTGTAGACCAAGTTAAGGTCCAATGGGACAAGTATAGCCCAGGATATGCTACTTGGGAGAATGCAGAGACCTTACGAAGAGATCATCCCCGAATTTTTTGACCACCTTGGGAATATGTTTTCCGAAGGTTGGGTGTATGCAATGCCACCTTTTGACTTAGATAACTAGAATTACTTAAGGCCCAATCATCTGTTAATTTCTATTAACTGTAAAATTATTAATGATACACTTGAAATTTTAAGACATGGATTTATGTGAATGTCAATTCTATGAATGTTTATTGTTATTTGAATTATGATGGATATTATGCAATCTATTTCTAACTTGAAAATTTTGACATTTAAAGTTGTTGGTACGTGGATACCGAATTGAGGATATGATTAAATGTATTTACAAGATGATAATGCATGAATATGTATGAGTTTGTGTTATATACTAATCTGCAGGTCAAGGGGCTATGAAATAGCCAAAGGATAATCATAATAAAAGGTTGATGTCATGAACATTGACCGAGAAACAATATGGTATGAATCTTTGTATGTGAAATTATGTTGGTTCAAATGCATTGCTATGATATGTGGAACAAGTGGAGGTTTTCAACTGGCGAGACTGTTTGAAACTGAATATACGATGACAAATTTCCTAGCAACACAGTGCCAATGTATGGTCCATGATAGGGTGTTGACCCTAGTTCTATTAGGAGGGGTGGAGGAATTTCCCACTGTGTATCCTCTGCAACCTGGAGTCATGGGAGGACGGTGTTAGCTCACGCTCCCCTAGAGGTGTGATGATGACTGTCAGTTCCCTGTCAAGGAAGCTTGGTCAAGAGAGTTGACACTTCCGCTTACAGATTCTATCTAGAGTTAGGTCAATATAGTTGATGCTCCAAGATAGTCCAGTAGAGGAAGGATAGGGATGGAAGATGGAAGTAGGTTAGGGAGGAAGGATGACTAGAAGTAGTTGAGAGTGTGTGGGGCTTTTGCCTTATAGTAGAATTTCTTTATTTCCTCTTTTTGAAATATATGTATATATGTATATTTATAATAGCTTAACTGAACTATAATTATCTAAGTGAATGTTGCTTGTGCTAAATTATTATAATTCATGGATTTTGCAAACATTTTAAATGATTTACTATTTTTTATGAAATGAATGGTCTTGTTGATTGGATTGGACGCATACAAAAATTACTTTAGGTGTGATAATTATTGTCATTAGTACATGTGCGAGTCATATATGTGCTAGCTACACATGCATGCCTTGCACACGTACACTAGTATGTATAAGTGTTTTAAATTGATGATGTTGTTTATTTGATGTGGATGTATGAATCATGTGTCATTACCCTTGTATTGTAAATTAGTATAACTTCGGGACGAAGTTTCTTGAAGGGTGGGCATATGTAACAACCCAATTTGATTATTTATTTATCATAGTTAATTTAAATTTAATTAATTATTAAAATAAATTGAATGAATCTTTTTATTATTTTATTATTAAAAAAGTAGGTGAAGTAATTAATGGGGGAATAAGGTTGTTGAGGAATTAATGGGGGGATAAGGCAGTTGGGGAATTGAATGAGGGGGGGGATTCAAGATAGGAGAAGGAAGAGGGGAGAGGACTCGGGGAGGGGTATTTTGTTTCGAGAGAAATTGGGGAAGAATGAGGCAAGGAATACATTCTGAAAGAGAGAGGAAGAAGGTGGAAATTGGAAGAATAGATTGTTTTGGGAGATTTTAAAGGGACATAGATGTTTCTAGGAAATTTCGGCTCAGGGGCCAGGAAACCACAAGGATTCTTGGAGCTAGGGAGTCGGAGAGGTTGTTCCTAGTTGGCTGGGAGGTTAATATTCAGTTGGGTAGTTTGGGCAAGCACAAGAATACGTGAACTAGGGGTTAAATCAATCAATCTGTAGATAGAGGTATGTATTTTACTAAGTTTTTGTTGTTAATATGATGTTGGTGTTATTATGCTATCTAATTTGTTATTATGTCTATTTACAAGTTTATTACTTGTATAAATAAAATCATGAAAGAAAATTCTAAACTAAATTGCAGTTATTTCAGTAGGAGATTAGGAAATATTTATTATTTTATTGAGGCCCTGAAATGAAAGCCTTACAGCCTCGTTCGATGATTTTTGTCCTATCTCTTGTTGTAATGTAATTTATAAGTTGATTTCCAAGATCATATCAAGACAACTTAGACCTATTCTGAGTGAGATCATAGGGGAAGAACAATTTGGATTCCTCTACAATAGACAAATTCACGATGCCATTTCCATTGCTCAAGAAGTATTTCACTCCGTAAAAAAAAGAAACCTTAAAGAGAAAATCCTTAAGCTGGACTTGTCGAAAGCATATGACAGGGTGGAATGGACTTACTTATCTGTGTCTAGCCCTCTTACAACTGGGAATGAATGTAGCCTTGGTAAACTAGATAATCAGATGTGTTCAAAATGCCTTCTTTGCAGTTTTAATCAATGGGATGCCTTCTTTCTCCCTTTCTTTTCCTGTTAGTAGCGAAGACCCTAAGATGATTAATAAAGAAGGCCCGGTCTAATGGTTCCATGTGAGAAAAAAAGGTAACATAATCAAAATCTGTCTCCCACCTGTTATTTGTTGATGACATGTTCATAGGGGTGCATGTTGCCTTACAAGATCGTATCCCTAAAGAACATATTAAATAAGTTTTGCAATGATACAGGTATGTAGGTAAATTTGGATAAATCCAATATTATTATAAATCGATGCTCAGAAGAAGAGGAAGATTATTTTGCAAATTTATTCCCAGCTCGAAGATGTCCATTGAGAGATGGTTTCAAATACTTAGGTTTAAGCCTAAAACCCGATTGTTATAAAAAGGAAGATTGGGGATGGGTTATTAAAAGAGTTGAACTGAATTATGGTGTGGGATAATAGATTTTTATCCATAGGAGGGTACCTCATCCAGAAAAAATCGATTTTGGAGAGCATACCAGTCTACTAGAATTCAATTGCAACAATACCTAGAGGAGTCTTGGATAAAATCCAAAAGGTATGCGTCCGTTTCTTATGGAATGGTCAACAAACTTCTGGAGGAATTTATATTGCTTCATGACAAAGAAACACGACTTCTAAAGAATCAAGAGTTTGGGGTCTGAAAGAAATATGATCTTTTGTAAAAGCTTTGGCAGGGAGAAATCTTTGGCGCATGACCCAAGTATCAACTTTGTGGGATAGAATTCTAAATTCCAAGTATTTCCCATCCCTATTTATAACTGAATGGTTCCGCTCCTCTCAGAATTCCTTTAAAGGGACTATTGTATGGAAGGCACAGGTAGAGGCTTTCCCCTTGGTTGGAGAATGGATGGTCTGGTGTATAGGGAATGAAAGGAACTTTAGGATCGGTATTGACCCATGGATGGGTGGGGGAGAGCTGTACAAAATTTATCCTCCTTTGTTAAATCTGTTACATGAAAGTAATATTTTATCCATTCATTATGTAAGTACTAGTTTTCCTCAACCTCAAGGTTGCATGGGATGGAAGAACGTTGATGCCCTGGACCTCCCTGATGATCTAAGAGATGAGTGGAACTCCTTCATTAGAATTCTTTGCAAAAATTTCATCTCTTTGGAGGAGGAATATGAAGATTCCCTCAAATGGTCCCATAACCCAAAGTTTGGTTGCTACACAGTAAAACTTGGATATGAATATTGGATGGAAAGAAGATTTATAGTCCCCAATGAAGAAAATACACCATCATAATAATGGAGCAAACAATCCAATAACAATGAACACTCAGCTCAAAATAAAGTGTCCCACTTCACCCGGGACGAGAACTAATGTCCCAAAAAAATCAGGACTCAACCACCACAAAAAAAAATTATTTTATTAATATTTGAGTACAATGAAGAGCTAAAAGATCAATTCTTTCAAAGGATTACAATCAACACTTCTTATATCTCCCTTCACTAACAAATATTTCTTTTTGCTAGTTTATAAAAAAGAAAACACCCTTTACAAAAAAAATTGTACCCAAAAATAATAAGAGATTTAAAATAATCTCTTTTACATTTATTCTCTCATAAACATAGAGCACTAATTCTTTCTCATTACTAAATCTCTCTTAGAGTAAGTAAATATCCACGGTGTTGTAAACTTCACACTCCACACTCCAGGCATATGTAAATAGCATTACACGCAGGCTCCACACGTGATTCCATGAAATAACATTCCACACAGGTCTATCCTACTCTCTTAATCACAATGCAACTAGCAACTCCGTTGATGAAGAAATCCCACCAAATGGATTGTTATTGCTTCATACGATCGACCTCTTATTTGCTACATAAACTTTGAATCTGGTCACTCTAAAATTATGAATCTGTCTAAGAAAATAAATATATGGAGGAATCAATAATTTCAACGAAGGAAAGCATTCGTTGCAATGCATAAAATTACAGTGGAGATAGAATAGCTGGAAACTCAACAGATCAGGCGTTCAATATGAAAATGGCATTTAGATTCCTCATATCATAACAACAATGAGCATCTTTGTTCTCATCTTTTCTCCTAACAACATCAACCGGTCAACAACACCGATAATGTAGATAGAAAATACAATAACTAACCTGGTGCTAGAACTTCAGTCTCGCACTAGCACCCACGAGTTTTAGCCGATTTCTCTTTGAGGTGGACACAACATTTACTAGCCCACTTCGATTTCTCCTATCTCAAATGAGTGTAAATCTTGTGAGGTTGATTCTATACTGGTAGTGATCTACTTTAAAGCTAATGTCTGTCCAATCTAGAGGTTGATGCCAGACCAAATTCCTCCGGAGACATGGTCTATTTTCAACATTACTGCTGACAATGCGGATATCCAACCTGCCCAAATTGTCCGTAGCGCCTTTTTCAACAACACACGAATGCTCCACAGATCGCACCAGTCTGCAATCGACCATACCATCACTTGCACTCTCTCCAAAGGAAAATATTATTTTTCACACAATAGTAGCAAACATCCACACTCCAATAAACATTCACACATAAATCTCACACTACAAATCGCTATGATACCAAATGAAGAAAATACACCAGCATAATAATGGAGCAAATAATCCAATAACAATGAACACTCAGATCAAACTTTATCATTACCAAAACATGAATTTATACAATGAGAGAAGATGTTACGGGAAATCATCTTCTCCTACAATCTCTCAACAATCTCTCCAATAATCACTCCATGAATCTCGCAAATATATTTCCTAACCTTAATTATACTTTCTAGACATAACAAATAACAACAATCTAGAATATGATAAATGAATTATTATTCGAACACCCAAAAAGTGGTGGTACAAAACCATTTGGAAGTCCAACAACCCAACTAGATGTAAACTGACCCTATGGCTTGCCCTGAACAATAAATTGCTCACCCGAGACATTGGTAAAAAAAGAGGACGATGTGGACCAAATACATGCCCACTGTGCAATTCTAATTCATAATTAATAACTCACTTGTTTACTTCTTGCCCTTATGCAGGATAAGTCTCAAGGATTATTGAAGGGAAGCTCAAATCTCAAGCAAACTGGAATAAATACTCATTGGAATACTGCTACAGATCTTGGATTCATGACATATCAGTGGCCCTTTATGCAGGTCTGCCAAGCATTCTGATCTAAAATTTGTGGTGGGATCGAAACAACGTTGTCTTTAAAGATAAGCCTATCCCCCCCGAAGTAACCACAACCATCAGATTGAGTATGGATTTTGACTACAAGGAGGATATGACTAAGCAGATAACGCACAATCCTATTCCTCCAAACATAGATCACTCCTTCCTGTGGGGATTCTTCGATGGAGCATGCTAGGATTATCCCCCTAAATGCGGAGTGGGAGTGGTTTTACATATTAACGCCACTCATTATATCCACATTAGATATGCACCTGGTGGAGGTACTAATAGTAGAGTTGAATTAATCTCCATGTGGACCCTTATTGAAACTACCGAGGAAAAAGATGTCAGGCAATTATAGGTTTATGGTGACTCCAAAATCGTAATTGATTGGGCTAACGAAAGATAAACCATTCAAAACCAATACTTGGAAAACATTCTGAAGGACATCGAGTTCAACTTACAAGCCTTTGAGAGATTGCACTTTCACCACATCATCAAAGAGCTCAATACAAAGGTAGATGCTCTCTCCAAAGAAGCATTACAGCTCCCCACAAGAGCCTTTGGACTTTATGAGTTTGACAACGATATTGAAGTCGAAGCTATGGAACAATGACTGTGGCAACATCATTTTTTTGTATGTTTTATCAACAATGAAGTACATGCATGTATACATGAAGTATTATGTAACAATAATGAAACCAAAGCATAGTTTAGAAAAGGAGGGATAAAGGACAACATAATTTTTTTGGATGACAATACCTTTTTGAATGGATGATGTACAGGTCCACTAGTATAGACATATTAGAGTAGATGTATATACTGATAATAACCCAGGTCTTATAGAAAGACTAGTTTTGAAAGGTGATGTAAAATGCATATTTCTAATGGAATATAACGTTTTTTTTTTCTTCTAAAAAAAAAAGCATTGCACACACCAAATTAAAGTGAGGAATTACCTTCCATCCTCAAATAGATGAACACACTTGATCCGGGATCTTTTCATCAAGGTGACTTATTAAAGAATTGTATTAAATGAGTATAAAATGAAGTGCACCATAAAGAAGGAAAGCTCAATAATAAAGAGACATAAGCATCTTATCTTAACACAAAAAAATTGATAACAGAGTTTATCCCTGGTGGACTACGTCTTTGGGTCCTGCTCTCAAATGGGTAGGCCTTTTTATTAACTCAACAAAATAATTTTGAAAAATACATAAGTATACCTCATTCTGGAGTTAAGCTGCAGAAGCTTTTCTCAGATCAGAGA
>ML786805.1:172669-196706 GCA_009831015.1 Picea engelmannii | reverse complement strand
ATATGTTTTAACAATTCGGTTGATGACCCTCATTAGGCGTTTGTCCACTGCCACATGGCAACCCATGACTGGGTCATGTAGCATCCTTCCATTGGACCACGTCACCACCTCTGCACCGTCATTGCCACATCATCCCTTCTTCGTCATCTTGTCATGTCACCTGCCAGGTGTCTGTATGGAGTGTCACGTGGCTGTACGGACTGCCACATGGAACTTTTCCATTGGTCCATAGAATGACCAGAAAAATCCAAAAATGAGTGATGTGTCCTAGCCTCTGGTGCCACCACGTCATCACACTAACGTAATGCTGACATCATCATGACACTTGTCTCCCTATGCATGTGCTACATACCTTTTACGGATGCTGACATCATATGTATTGATGCCGACGTCAGCAGTACAGATGTTGACTCATCCTTGCTCACTTGGTCAGGTTGACCAAAACTTTGACTGCGAATATCTTTTGATTCGTAACTCTGTTTGACGATCTGTTTACGCTGTTGGAAATCTTGTGACATGCTCTTCGCGATGATGCCAATTTAACTGAGTTTTGAGGACTTTGATTTTTTCCCCTTTCTCTATCTGTTGAGGCCATTCTGAGCTTCCTGAGGTGCTTCTGCGAATTCTGAGTTATCCTTAGACTTCTCTGGATCCTTTCGGAACACACCTTCCCATTGAGAGATTTTGGACCACCAAAATTCTTTATCAATCAAAAAGTAAGCGAGGGAATTGCTCCCTCACTCTTCCCTTCTCGATCCACCATGCCTTACTTGGATGTGTTCCCTTTAAGCTCACTTGAAGATAAGCAATGTCATTCCTGTGTGAAGTCCCTAGCCTTAGATCTAGGATGAAATCTTCCTCCATCTGCTCCTTGACTGCTTGGTTGACTTGTTGAATCCTTTAAATGAACTTGTGGGTTACATCTCTCACCTTAACATATTTCCCATGCAACGAGTCCAAGGGGATCTTAGGTAAATGTCCAAGACAAGTATCGACTAGTGAACCTTGAGTTGAAGAGTACATGGATTGATTGTAAGTAGGTTGGACATAGGGAAAATGATTGTTGTAGTATCCTTGAAGCAACTGGACCACTGTATTGTTTACCACCTCTGTCTGTTTGTTGGCATGTGGATGGAAAGTAATGCTCCTCCCCATCTTGGTGTCCATGAGATGCCAAATTTTTTTCCAAGTTTCTCCTAATAATCGAGACTCTCGATCGAAGATGGTGAATGTGGACAACCCGAAATGGACCCATACATACTGGGAGAACAAAAGAGCAATCTACTTGTCACATAACCTATCCACTGCTACACACAAGTAGACATGACTCATACTAGACATGGGTAATCCCCTTACAAAATCCATTGAAAAAATTTCCCAAGGATAAGAGGAAATAGGAAGTGGTGTGTACAGCCCTGGCCTTTCATTAGTGGGCTTACAAAAGTACAACACACATTCCTTTACAATTGTGGTTACAAAGTTTTTCATTCGAGGAAAATGTACTACAATATCCAAATTCCAAAATACAAAAGAAGCAAAGAATTCTACAATTACATGTACTTCCTTAAAGGAAGGAATACAATGCCTACTCAGATGGGGAAGTAAGATGTCCCGCAAACAAAACTTCTTCACCTACCAACCCTGGAAGATCCCAAATACATCTTTGAATATTTCATTAATAGCATACCATCAATCATTATGAGCTAAGGAAACATTCTTCAAAATAATAGATGTAACCATAAGATATCTAAAAATCATGTATGTCCTCATGACAGTGGTATTGGAATTGGTCTCCATCTTGCATGGATGTTGAAGGTCATGTAAAGCTAACATTGGCACAATGTCGATCTTTAAAGTGTCAAAGGTCTTATGTTGGCTTCCTTCCCGCTGAAAGACAAGTCTCATCTCAAGCAATTCATTCTTATGTAAAGGATCAAGAGCATTAACAACATTCTTCCTTTTACAACCGTGAGTACAAGATTCTTGTTAGCATTTATAACTCTTTTACTTGAACTGAACTAACAAGTGTTGATTTTTCCTTTATGCTATGAGATTTAATGATGTATTCCACTACATCTGTTGTAAGATGGTATTTGTTTTCTTTTTGAAAGAAGATAGCCTTCCTATCATAAAGATAGGGACTCCCTAATACAATACCACAGACATCCAAAGGAGCCACATTTGAATCCACGTCATCTATCTTCTTAGAACCAATATAAAACCTCAACCTACACTGCTTAGTTACATTTAAATTTGCTTGATCAGATATCCAACCGAGAGGGTAAGGTTTATGATGAGGTCTTGTGGTTAATTCCAATTTCTTAAAAAGTGTCCCTGATATTAAATTAACTTGGGAACCCATATCAAATAATGTGTCTATCTTTGTATGTTTTGATACAACTCTTATGTGGAATAGTGCACTTCTCTTCTTATCACCATCATGTGATTCATTTAAATAACTTGAACATGCATAAAAGGAATCTTTACCTTGCATCCCAATTGCTGCGATCCTTTCTTCGTCACCTGAATTGGAACCAAGATCATGTTGCACTGTAGCAATGATATTTGTCTTCCCCCTTCCACCAAATTGTTTTGGCCTTAACTCTGGATGTAGTTTCCAACAATGTTCACTATCATGATCAGTTTTCTTGCAATGGTTGCAAGAGGGTTTCCCTTCCTCCTTTGTTGTAGCTGTCCTCTTGTCCTTCCCATTTCCTTTTCTGCTGGAATGGTTTTCAGAATGCTTGAATGGATTTTCCTCTTGCCCATTCTTACCTCTGCTTTCAAGGTGCGTGGCTTGCACACAAACTTCTTCAAGACTGGTGGTGTTAAATAACAATAAAGTATGATGAATATAATTGTGAAGTGCGCCAATATACTTCATTAAAGTTTCATAAGAATCTAAAGGAATGTTTAGTGCAAGTGTTTTCTTCCTAAATTCTTCCGTGAAACTTTGTATTGTTTGACCTTTACTTTGTCTTAAATTTTTCCATTCCATCATTGATTTATGTAAATAACCCAATGGATAAAATTGCTTACTTATTGCTGATTTAAATTTTGACCATGAGGAAAGAAGATTACCATACTTACTCATGTCCTGAAGTTTTCTCTCCCACCATACGAGAGCAGTCCCTTCCAACAGAAGAGAGGTCAATTGCACTTTAAGTTCCTCTTTATCAATCTGTTGAACACGACAATATACTTCAACCTGTCGGATCCAATTATCTAGCTTTTCAGGATTAGCATCTCCATTAAACATAGGTAAAGAAAATTTTACATCAAGCTTTAATGATGGTTTCTTAAAAGAAGATTTATGGCTAGAATGATGAGAACGATGAGAATGATTAGAGGAAGAAGAGGTAGACCTCGATGGTGAAGATGGAGGCTCAGGAGGGTCTCCTCCAGCCCCTTGATTCACTCAAGCATTTTCATCCTCTCATGCTTCCTTTTTCTTCCCTTTCTTTGCCATTCTCTTCTTGTAATCTCCATATATTTTCTTGACCATATCTAACATGCGATAGAAGACCATATGGAATTTTTTCTCTTGTTCATCACGCTTGTTCTCTTCATCCATTTTATTCCTTCGGGATGCACGACCAACTTCGGGGTTGAAAATCTTAACTGTTCCTTCACCCTGTTTATGCTTGGCCCTAGTAAGCACTCACACTCAACAATTCAAGCCAAAGATGACTTCTCTGATACCAACATGATCCAGGATATTTTCATCGAGGTGACTTATTAAATAATTGTATTAAATGAGTATAAAATGAAGTGCACCATAAAGAAGGAAAGCTCAATAATAAAGAGACATAACCATCATATCTGAACACAAAAAACTTGATAACGAAGTTCGTCCCAGGTCAACTACATCTCCGGGTTTTTCTCTCAAATGGGTATGCCTTTTTATTAACTCAACAAAAGAATTTGGCAAAATACATAAGTATACCTCATTCTGGAGTTAAGCTGCAGAATATTTGCTCAGATCAAAAAAAAAAACACCACTGAATTTGTGGTGTTGAATTACCCAAAAACGACTGTCTCCATGCCTCGATCTGATTCTGACACTTTCAGGTCCAAGATAAATTCTGTCTTGATTTATGTGCCTGCAACTTGCAATGATTAAAAGGAATCTTTCTCGAATTTCATGCCTTGGTCGTACGGTTGCGTGCCCTGGTCATTATCCCCATGCGTAGTTCGTTGGCATATTGGTTGGTGAATTGATTTCAAATCGCTATGTATGGGGGGAGGTCCCGAGGTCAAACCCGTGGGCCTCCTCGTTTTGGTGTATAGTTACAACCACATGACTAAGTTTGGCGGTGTCATTTAAGTTTGGTTGTTGGTGGGATATGCCACTAAATTTGGTGGAAATGCTGTCATATTTTATGGTCTAATTATATATATATATATATATGTTAACAATTTGGTCGCCGACCCTCATTGGGCATTTGTCCGCTGCCATGTAGCGACCTTCCATTGGACCACGTCACCACCTATGCACCGTCATCGCCACATCATCCCTGCTTCTTCTTGTCATGTCACCTACTAGGTGGATGTACATACTGCCAGGTGGTTGTACAGACTGGCAGGTGGTTGTACAGACTGCCATGTGGCACTTTTCCATTGGTCCATGGAATGACCAGAAAAGTCCAAAAATGAGTGACACATGGCAGTCTCTGATGACGCCATGTCATCATGACATGTGTCTCCCTCTACGTGTTCCATGTACCCTGTACATACGTTGACATCATCCGTACTGATGATGACGTCAGTAGTACGGATGTTGACTCATCCTTGCACACTGGGCTAGGTTGACCAAAACTTTGACCGCAAATATCTTTTGATCCATAATTTCGTTTGAAAAGCCGTTTACTTCGTTGGAAATCTTGCGATGTGGTCTTTACGATGATGCCAATTTCACTGAGTTTTGAGGACTTTGAATACTAATGTTTTAAACCACATTATCATTAAACAATTGTGCATTATTAACAATAAACATAAAAAAACATGGGATACAAATATCTCATTTGTGCAGTATCATTATTAGTAAACAACATCATTATTAAATAATTGTGCATTATTAACAATAAACATAAAAAACATGGGACACAAATATCTCATTTGTGTAATATCATTACTAGTAAACCACACCACTATTATACAATTGTGCATTATTAACAATAAACATCAAAAAAACACAGCATACAAATATGTCATTTGTGCAATATCCATCTTCAAATAGATAAACATACTAATGTTTGAAACCACATTATCATTTACTAATTGTGCATTATTAACAATAAACATAAAAAGCATAGAACATTATAATGTTTTAAACCACATTATTATTAAATAATTGTGCATTATTAACAATAAACATAAAAAAAAAAAAAAAGCATGGGATACAAATGAGATACAAATATCTCATTTGTGCAATATCATTACTAATAAACCACACCACCATATATCGCATTTGTGTAATATCATTAAGATCACACGGTGCACAATGTGATAAGTACTCACCATTTGAAGTGTGCCTTAAATCCCATCCAGTGTCTATTTAGCAAATTACAAGAAAATGTAAGAAATCACATAAATTAAGTAGAATAATTCATGCATCACTTATATTTATAAGTTCACTAATTTAAGAATCCAATTTTAATTTTGCCAACTCAATAGTTAAGATACCTTTTAAGTTCTCATATTTGGTGTACTTAGAACATCTATGAGAATATGGCCATTATTCACATGCATAATATCTATCAATATTGACAGAACTCTCTAATATACATGTTCTACATAGCCACATTTGTAATTTCCATAAATCTATGCAAATAAGGATGAAAAAAACCAAAACCCAAATATAGTCATAATATACATGTTCTACATAATCACATTTGTAAATTCCATGAATCTATGCAAATGAGGATGACAAAAACCCAAATAAAAATATGGTCAAAATATACTTTTAAACTAGAAAATGCAAATAATCAATTAAATTAACTTAATAAAAAATAAATAAAATTAACATACATAATAATAACAAGATACATATAGTTATAATATACATGTTCTACATAATCACATTTGTAAATTCCATGAATCTATGCAAATGAGGATGACAAAAACCCAAATAAAAATATGGTCAAAATGTACTTTTAAACTAGAAAATGCAAATAATCAATTAAATTAACTTAATAAAAAATAAATAAAATTAACATGTACATAATAATAACAAGATACATATAAATGTTGTATATGCACTACCATTAATAAAAATGACAACTTATATAAATGGAATTAGAAACCATTTAATACAACATAACTAACAATGGAAATGTATTGAGCAATTATACTTAATCATAAAGTTTGCCACTTACACTGATTTCCCATCATTATCAACTTATACCATAATTTCTAACATGTAATTTCCAAAAGGATTGATTGAAATATTTAAGAGAATGCAACCTTTTTTTTTACAAGGGAAAAATATCTTATATTAGATATATAAAATAGAGCTTTACAAATTTATGTTAAAAAAAGAGAATTCTTTTTATCCTTTTACATCTAGTATTTTTCTGTCTATAATTAACTTTCACGAGCACTTTTACAAAGAGATAAAAACCAAAAATTACAGATCTATTACATTGTTGATTACCATTTAAACATGAAAACTGGATTTAGTATTCAGTTAACTTTTCAAAGCTTTTGACTTGATTTCCCATTTCTTTGGCAAAAAATAACATTCATTCTTCTATAATCAGAATCTGTTTAGATAGTTGATCTGCTTCCTTATTGAATTCCCTATAAATGTGTTGTATTTTTAGGTTATGGAATCTGCTACTCATTTGTCGGATTATGTTCATCCAAGGCTGCAGTGAAATCACCTGCAAATTGTTTTTACAACAAAACCAATCAACAATTACTTTGGAATCTCCAACCAATTGTAGACAATAAACCTACTTATGAAGAGTGTAATACAAAAGACTCCACAATGCTAGTAATTCTCCTCTAGTATTTGTTCCCATGCCACAATTCATTTTAACACTGAATATATCCCCCTCTGGACATTTTAGCACTGCCTGGGGAAGCTTCAACTCTTGTTGTAAGACTTCATATATCATGAGACATTCTCCCCGGAAGGTCCTGTGTGGACTAGTAGGGGGGAATGTGGACTTCTTACTGACATACCTTAGACGGTCAGATGAAGGAACCAATACATTGGTTGGTTCCATGAAGGAACCTCGATATGGCTTAGACATTGGTTCCACGAGGGAACCACGAGATGCCTAGTATGGACACAATTCATGGGTGAAGCCTGAGGTTGAACACTTCAGGATATCTGGGTGTCCTGTATACATTCATGTATCCAAGGAGAAAAGGACTAAGCTAAATCCTTCAGGAAGAAAGGGTGCATTTGTTGGGTACAATGAGTCTTCGAAGGGATACCGGATCTACATCCCCGGTCAGAGACAGATTGTGGTGAGCATAGATGTTACCTTTGAGGAGGAGGTAGCCTTCATGAGATCTAGAGGATCTCACATGGATATTGATAGTGAAAAACAAGAAGAGATGGTTCCTTCTCCCCCTCCAGTTGATGTTCTCAAAGATATTGTAGTAGGTCATAAGAGACCTACATGGACTCGTCAAACTCTGCAGGAGGCAGAAGGACATGCAAATCCTCATGGTACTTTTTGAGAGAGAAAGAGACCTTAGAGATATTTGTGCTATACTGCAGCATGAGCCACATCATTGATTCCAATCCTTCCTATTGTGAGGAGGCATCTAGTCAGCCAGTATGGAGAGATGCCATGATGGAGGAGTATCAATCCATCATGAAGAATGATGTGTGGTATACTGTTTCGAGACCTGAAAGGAAGTTTGTACTGACTTCCAAATGGATCTATAAGATCAAACATACAATTGACGGAAGCATCGAGAAGCACAAAGCAAGTTTTGTTGCTAGAGGATTCTCTCAGGTGGAGGGAATATATTATGAGGAGACATTTGCTCCTGTTGCTCGATACACTTCTATTCGAATGATTATTGCCCTCGTAGCATCCATGGGTTAGAAACTACATCAGATGGATGTGAAGACAACCTTTCTCAATGGATAGATTGGGGAAGAAATATACATCGAGCAGCCAGATGGTTTCGTCATACATGAGAAGGAGTCTCATGTGTGTAGGTTGAAGAAGGACATGTATGGACTCACGCAGGCACCTCGAGCTAGGTATGTGATGATTGATGGACACTTGATGAGTTTGGGCTTCAGAAAAAGTGTCGTTGATCCCAACCTGTACTACAAAACTGTTAATGGTGAGGCCCTGATTTTGGTTCTCTACGATGATGATTTATTCCT
Organism: Picea engelmannii; assembly: GCA_009831015.1. NCBI lineage: Eukaryota > Viridiplantae > Streptophyta > Pinopsida > Pinales > Pinaceae > Picea > Picea engelmannii. The sequence goes on along the minus strand of ML786805.1, from coordinate 188,347 downwards.
CACATGTACATAGAGATTTATTATTGAATGCAAGTATGCGTTGGCCTCTGAGTTCGAGATGAAGGACCTTGGTATGATTCACTACTTCTTGGGACTAGCGTTGTGGCAGAGAACTGATGAGATCTTCCCGAGTCAGGGGAAGTATACAGTTGAGATATTGAAGAAGTTTGAGATACTTAACTTCAAGCCCGTGGCTATACCAATGATGACAAATCTAAAGAAACTAAGTGTGTCTTCTTCCGATTTTGACGAAATTGATCTGACTCTGTACAGACAACTGATTGGATAATTGATGTATCTGGTTAACACCAGACCAAATATTTGCTATGCAGTGAGTGCACTTAGCCAATTTATAAGTCAGCTGAGATAGATACACTAGATTGTTCTGAAACATGTGTTGAGATACTTGCGAGGCACAATTCGACTTGGTCTGAGATATACTTCCAGTATTGATATGATATGGCAGGAATATATTGACTTTGATTGGGCAGGGAGCGCAATGGACAGAAAGAACACCTTCAGGTGTTGCTTCACTTTGGGATCTTCCATGGTTTCATGGTGTAGCAGGAAATGAACTTTTGTGGCATTGAGCACAACAGAAGCATAATACATTGCATTAAGTATGACAGTCCATGAAGTAGTGTGGCTTCACAAGCTCCTTGTAGATCTATCCGAACATGTGCTGGATTCCACCACTATTCATCTGAGACATGGTGCAAAGGAAGGAAGTATTGGTGCAGTACCTTCCTACAGATGAGCAGGTTGTTGATGTTCTTACCAAACCAGGATGAAGTTTAAGTACTTTCGTCATAGACTTGGCGTGGCAGAGAATGCCTCCCTTGCTGAGAGGGAGTGTTGATGTTTGCAGCTTCCTAAGACATTCTACAGATCATACTCCTATGTGACTGAGTTGATTTGATCTGCGATGACACTTATCCGAGAAGGGATAAGTGGGGCACCTATCCGAGAAGGGATAAGTGCGGTTGGGCTTATAACCCAACGTCCCATGTGGAGAGCACATGAGGACATGTCAAGGGAGTTGACCCTCGACATCATACACTATGGGAGTTGACCCTAGTGTTTCTAGAGGGTGTAGCCTCTAGAAGTCCACATGGAGTGCCATGTGTGACAAACTTTCTCTAGATCGTACTCTTCTGTGAATTGAGCTGAGTTGATCTGTGAGGACACTTATCCGAGAAGGGATAAGTGGAACACTTATTCAAGAAGGAATAAGTGAAGTTGGGCTTATAACCCAACGTCCCATGTGGAGAGCACATGAGGACATGTCAAGGGAGTTGACCCTTGACATCATACACTATGGGAGTTGACCCTAGCGTTTCTAGAGGGTGTAGCCTCTAGAAGTCCACATGGAGTGCCATGTGTGACAAACTTTCTCCAGATCGTACTCCTCTGTGAATTGAGTTGAGTTGGTCTGTGAGGACACTTATTCGAGAAGGAATAAGTGCATTTGGGCTTATAGCCCATCGTCCCATGTTCAGAGAACATGAGGACATGTCAAGGGAGTTGGCCCTTGATGTCTCACACTATGGGGAGTTGACCTTAAGTGTTCCTAGAGGAAGTAGCCTCTAGAAGTCCACCTAGGAGTGCCATGTGTAACAAATATTTTACTACAATGGTGGTTTTGTACCATTGGCGGAGACTGCGTGTCTCTAGACAGTAGTTGTGTACTACTATGGAAAGATACCTCCCTAGCTAAGATGGAGTGTTGATGTTTCAGCATCGGGCATAACTTCTCCTACATTGGGCTGCAGACCAAAGGAGATAGCACACATTTATCACAAAGGCGCACTTGTGATAAATGGGCCTAGACGTAGTCCTTCCTTGATCATGACAAGGAATAATATGGACTGGAGGTGCTTGAAGTGCTTTCCACGTGTCAGTTAACATCAAGCCGACATTCACTCATAGGTGTGTGCCTGTGGTGAAAGATCCTGGTGTGGTCTTTGTCCTAGTCATGGTGATTTGACAAGGAATGATAAAGACTCAAGATGCTATATGCTATTACATGCGGACCCAAAGTGAACCTAATCTTAGAGAGAGTTAATTGGCTTAGAGGGAGAATCGCAAAAGGAGTTTCTCCTCGATTCAGGTGGGAGAGAGATGTCTCCCAAGACTGACAGACAAGTGTCATGAGTCTAGGGTGAAGTTTGTATACTTCAAAGACAAGAGTGGCATGTTGCAGAATGTCTTCCTCGTTGAGAGGGAGTGTTGATGTTTGGACAACATCGGGAAGACATTCTCTAAAGATAATAATTAATAATACAATTATTATTGATTATTAAATATAGTATATTATAAGTAAATGATAATAATAAATAGTTATTGATTATTCAAGGGATGCATCTGTTCATGGATGGTCACCTTATGTTCCCTATATATGGAACACTCATTATTGTAATAATATATCAAATATCTATCATATCTTATATATGGAAAACCAACATTAATTAGATTATCCCATGTTATGATTTTATTTTCTATCATGAACCAACAAAACAATTTGATCCTAAATGGAATATGCCAATTCCAAATATCCCTCATCCATTCATTTTGTTCTTCTTCCAAGTCCTCTAGAAATTGCACCTCATAAGCTTGTTTTGCAAACACTTTCCCTAACTTATTGTCCCAAGACCAAACTATATGATCTCTTTCATCAGTTAATGTAAATCCCGAGTGTTTTAATCCCCTCACATAGTTCTCCCATTCCCGCTTTTGTTCACCAAACAGTTCAAGGGACTTTGAAATATTCCAATTAAAACTGTGTGCCAAACTGTGGATCCAACCCAACTCTAATATCCTTTCCTGTTCTAGGCTTCCAAGCTAACCAATTGATGACAATAGACAAAGAATCATAAAATGCTTTCCAACAATTTAACATACCTTTCACACTTGAATTCCCTTTTCTAAGCCAATCATTCACATAAAGTCTTTTTAATTTTTTTTTAATAATTACTTCATGTCACAACCCATTACCAAACAAACTCTTCCACAGGCTTTTTGCAGCCAATGCTTTACCAAAACTGGAGATATTTTTAAAGCCCCATCCTATGCACTTCTTAGGTTTTGCAAGCATGTCCCATCTTACCAAATAAAAACTTTCTGTCTCTTTGTTTCCCGACCATAGGAAACTAAACATCCTCCTCCTAATTATATTCAAAATGCTTTTGGGTATCTTTTCTATAGCCAACCAATACACTAGAATGCTTTTCAAAATATACATTCCTCCCAAAGTAAGCCATCTATGACACCAACTAGATATTTTTTTTCCACTTTTTTAATCAGCCAACACCAATCATTAATCACATAGCAATTTGGTTTTAGGAAAAAGCCCAAATATTTAAAACCATCATCTAAGGTTTTACCTCATAAGGTAGTAAATTCTAAGGGAATTAATTTCTTTGAAGTCCAACCTGCTTCAAAAAATTGTGACTTGAGTGTACTGTAAGCCATTCCCATTGCATTACTAAATAGTTCAAGTGCCTCCTTAATGAATCCCCATTCTGCAAAAGATCCCCTACCAAATAGAATAATATCATCTACAAAAAGTAGATGAGTAATTCTAATCCCTTTCGCTACTGCAACTTCTTTGATTTTGTCTTCCTCCACAAGTTTCTTTAATAATCTCCTTAGTCCTTCTGCTATCCGTAGGAACAATAAAGGAGAAAGAGGACATCCTTGTCTGAGATCTTTTGTACTTCTAAAAAAATCAGTAGGGCTTCCATTAATTAAAACTGAGAAATTTGCTGAATTGACATACACCATTATCCAATCAATCACTTCTAAACTGATCCCAATTTGCAAAAAAACCAGTCTTAGGAAACTCTAGTCAACCCTATTATAAGCTTTTTTCAAATCCAGTTTTAAAATCAAAGCTTTAGATTTCTTGGTCTTGGTCTTTTATACTATTCTCTTGTGCTATACCTATAGCCTCGTTGATCTGTCTATCTTCAGAAATCCAAACTGCTCCTTGGAGATACCTTTTGATAAGAAAAATTTGATTATGTTTGCAATAATTTTTTAGATTACCTTATACAGTAGATTTTTGGTCTGAATCCTTTGCTTATCACTTTTATCACTTTTTGGAATAAGTGTTATAAAGGTGGCATTTAGTACTCCTATTATTTTTCCCTTGATTCTGGATTCCTCCACTGCTTCAGGATTACTCTGTCCCAAAATATCAAAGAATTCCAAGAAAAATTCAATCAACTGTCCAGCCATCCAGGCCCGGACGTTTTGAAAATGGCAAATCCTTTTAACGTGGAAAAAACCTCAGATAACAGAACTGGTTCAGCAATTCTTTTCCCTTCTTCCACTGAAAAGAGAATGCAGCTTATTTAAAGAGAGCTACTACAGAAACAGAAGTGACTGGAGCAGCAGACCAAATATCATTCATAAGTCCCTTGCAAAAGGTGACAGGAGCAGAAGACGAAATATCATCATAAGTCCCTCGCAGCTGCTTGACTTGGAGTCAAAAGTTGCATCATCTCCTATCACCACCAATGCGGTTTGGACGGTCCCTCCGGGCCATCCTGATCTTTGTCTATGGAAGTCATTGAAGTTAATGGTTGATTTTGCTCAGTGTCTATTTATGGATGGAATCTGCAATTAAATTAAGTTTGGGTGTTTCTCCCTCAGACCTTTTCTCTGCTGCAGTCTTCTCTGCAGCAGTCAAAGCAATCTGTGAGTGGGATGAAAGCGGCGAATTGTGAGGAAATCCTCCCAATTGTTTTCCTGGGGAATCAAATCCTTGGCCAGTACCGCTGATTCCCTTAGCCATCAGCTCCTTACATTCCTACAAAATCAGACATGATAATTCATGAAACCACCCAAAAGCATCCAGCTAAGAGAATGTGTTCATATCGCCGCAGGAATTGAACAAAAACTAATACAGTTCCAGTATTCCCAAACTGGTAGCATAAAAAAAAACTCTATTACATGCAGTTGAGTGTGTGGTCAATGCAGTACAGGTCCCAATCTCTTTAGATAGGTACAATTTCCTTGCATAACTGGGGACATATGGTAGATCAATGGGAAAGGAAGTACTGACCTCAAGATAAAGGAGGGTTCTCACAGTTTTGAGCAGTAAATTAGAACAACTTCATTTGTTCAGAGGTATAGATAAAATACTGGTCCTCTTAAGCATGAAGTTAAACAGAATTTAAAATAAGCACAACCAGGTTTACCTTAGCTGGTCACTAATTCAATACCCCCAGACAATATGCCATATAGAAAAGCATAATATGATATTCTTTGCCATAATTTCGAAACAGTTTTTCATTAACTCAAATTTATTTCGAAACTACTAAATTCCATAAACAATAAAACGTTTCAAACCTACCTTTGTGATCTCATCCAATAGCTTGTCAAACTCGGCGTCGTGTGCATAGTGTTCCATGTGTGCGAGCTCATGCAACATTGTGCCCAGCACGAACTTATACGGATAGAACCTCCATTCTCTGTCACACTTTCTCAATTGAATTTGAATGATTAAACCATCTCTAACATTTCTTCCTATAAAAGTTGGATCCCCCCTGGGACAGCAAACGATCCGCAACATAACCTTTGTAAAATCCAACAAATGTTTGAAAAAAAACACAAAGTAAACTGAAAAAATGAAAAGATGAAAAACGTATCAGTGGAATACCAGAGTTCCAATAAGACGCAGACACGCCATTTGCGCTTCATCATAATGGATTCGACCTGTTTAGCCACATCATCCAGAAGCTTTCTGGCCACGGCGTCCCTGCTCTTCCCTAAGGTTTTGATTTCCCCTACCTTGCAAAGGTGCTCTGGCGCAAATGAAGCGAATGGCTTCATGACTGTATTTTAAAACTATTTGAAGAATATGGGAAGGAGAAGCAAAATGCGGCAGAAGTACCCATTGAAGCTATGCAACCACGCGATTCAACTGAATTAACGGAATATAGGTGGAAGTGTGATCTGTAGCACCTAATGCAATTGCATCAAAAGACTGGCGCTTCTTCGAAATTAATAGCTCCCGCCACAAACTGTGAGCGGACGATTTTCCTCGGTGCCCATGGCCTTTTCTAGAAAATGGAAACGTCGGCCGACGAAGATGACAAAAATTAAGCATTTTGCAAAATCTTGTTTGGAACGCTTTTCTTACTACACCTAGACTATGCCCCTTCACTTAAGGTGCGCCCATAACCAACCTTGAGCTACAACGAGTCAAGTCACACAATTCAATTCTACATGTTATAAAATCAAGGCACACACCCGGTCGTTGCCAACATCCACACTTAAATAGTTTGACAATTCATGCAACTTAACACTTATCACAAGTACACAAGACAACATGCAACACAAGAAATGGCACAACTATATGTTTGGGTGGCACCAAGACATGCTTAACACTTGTTTAAGAATAATGATATAAGATTTTACAAATTATAATAAATGTGCAAGAGGGGAGTTGCAACTCATTAGAATGTTATAAAGGGACTTGGTCAATTTTACTAATGATTTTAGGGGCCAAATTTCACCAATGGGTTAATTTTTCATGTTTTTTTCCCAAAAAAAAATTGCAAATTTTCATTTTTTCTAAAAATAATTCACCAAAATTCCATAGAATAAAATTGTTTTACTTTAAAAATCACCAAAACTTTATAGAAACTATACAAAATCCTTAGAAATTTGAATATTTTTACAAAACTATCACCAAACATTTTACATTTTGCATATTAGGGACTACTAAGATTAGCCCATGTTTCTACATTTTAATATAAATCTCCATCCTTAAAATTATCCCTCGTCGACTTCTTGACTTGCCTTCATTTTTTGCTCGATCAACCCCCTACTGTAACTGCAGATCCGCCTTGGTCACTTTTTCCAACTCAGTCGATTTCTTCTTCCTCATTGCCTTTACTTTCTCGCGTGTCTTCCTATCTATGTCTTAGCTCATTTAGCCCTTCCAAGTATATAAGCATCTTTTCCCTTTGTGCAAAGAGTCACATCCCTTGGAAGTGACTCAAGTCGACCCATCATTTGGTTCTCCTAAGTAGTGATGAGTCCACCACCTTGCCCAGTGTTGGGTCGTGTGCACCCCAACTCATCCGCATGCAAGTTGGCCCCATTTGCATCCTCAATCCAACCAACCAACCGAGATAGTGTCATCTACAAGTAATGGGAGCCAGTGCCCTTGGCTCCGCATGTCTATATTGTGCGCCAAGGCACCCCTACTTGCCCTATATGAGGATGGTTCACTACTCCACCCTTATTCCATCGAGCACATTTCTTTGGTTCATCGATTGCAACAGGTCTTTGTGCCCATCTTGGTAGTGTGCTCTTTCCATCTGTGTGGAGGATTTACATCCTCCCCCACTAAATTTGTTGTTGTCCCTGAAACATCTAACGAACATAAGCTCCAAAATGTTACTTCTCAAACTCCCAAATCGTGTCCTCATACTGTCATAAATATTTTCACCTCTCCCAATTGTTTTCCTCATCAAGTTTGTACTTCAAACATACAAATTATTTATGCCTATGATTTCTGCTAACAAAAGATATCTTATGAGCAAGTATCTCCTTAACCAACAAATTGGGTCTTTTTGCAATTGTCACCAAAGCTCAGGATAACGCAATTCTACTTGATTCATCTGCATCCGTTAGACACAACTTAAGTTGACTAATACAAAAGACATGATCATGAGCCTTCATGTGAAACAACAACTCCAATATGTAGGTGACATTACCGATCTTCTCAAGGACTTTGAATGGACCCTTGATCCTCTGCACCAAGGCACTAGCCAGACCGGTAGGTGGCTTGAGCTGTTCTTTGTCCATCTTGAACAAGACCAAGTCCCCCACTTGGAACTCTGGATCTTGTCTCTCATGATCTCCCCATTGGTTCATCATCTTTTCCACATTCATCAACTGTACACAATCCATCTTCAACTTGACGTCCCATCTGTTCATGAACCCCAAGGCAGATGGTTTTTTCCCACAGTGTCCTTGTGACACCATATGAGGGATCACGTATTATTGTATTTTTTCCAAATCAAATGGACTATAGCCTATCAGTGAACTCTTTTGCAAGTTATAACTGAATTGGGTGACATTTAACTGGTTTGGCCAATTCGTCTGATCTTCCCACACAAAGTGTCACAAGTAATCTTCCAAGAGTCCATTGATGTACTCAGTACACTCATTGGTTTGTGGATGGTAACTTGAGCTCTACAACAACTTTGTCCCGACGAGTTTGAACAAATCCATCAAAAATCGTCTAGTGAGTCATATGTCTCTATCCAACACAATACTCAAAGGAAGACCCCAAAACTTCACTATGTTCTTGAAGAACATCTTTGCCACTTCCTTCACGCTACAAGGCACCTTTTTAGCAAAAGATAACATATTTAGAAAAACGATCAATTACAAACATGATTCCATTATACCCTTGTGTCTTCGTAAGGTCTCTTCAGAATCGATAAAATTTGCAATAGACATACTTGCATTTTTGTATCCACCTTGTCTTGTTGACAAAAAATACAAGTCTTGGCATACTCCTCTACATCGTGTCACATCCACTCCAAGTAGTACCCTCTTCCAACAATTCCAACTTTCTCCACGGTCTTGGGTGGCCAGTGCAAGGCAAGTAATAACACTCCTTCATGAGTTTCTTCCTAAGGTGGGACATCTTTGGGATGAAGATCCATTTGTCAAAATACAAGAGCCCATCACTTGTCCACAACTTTTTTGTCTTTCCCTCCTTTACTTGCTTCATTATCTTCCTTGTTGTAGGGTCACTTTGCAATCCTTCCTTAATTTTGTCTCGCAACTCTATCAAAACATGAAATCAATTTCCCACTGGTGTGAGCAACTCTCTTCTTCTAGAGAACTGAGTTGCTCCTTCCTACTCAAGGCATCTGTGGCATCATTCAGTTTTTTTGGCTGGTACTCAAAGGTCATGTCAAATTCTACCAATAAGGATTTCCACCATGCCTACTTGGGTGATAACTTGGGTTGGGTGGCAAAGTAACTCGTCACCACATTGTTCATCTTCATGACAAAACATTTTCTCAAAAATTAGTGCCTCCATGTTTGTATGCAATGCATGACCACAAACATCTCCTCATGAACCTGATACCTCCATTCATGATCTTGTAGCTTCCTACTCTCATAGGCTACTGGGTGACCCTCTGGATGGCAAAGTCTAAGGCATCCATATGCACCTCAAGCGTTTGCTCAATATCGGGAAGCTTCAACACAAGCTCCGTGACAAGTATGCGTTTTATCTCACAAAAACGTAGCTCTGCACTTATCTAACTAGTTACATGGCTTGTATTTCTTAAACAAGTCACTCAAAGGTGCAACGATAGTGGAGTATCCCTCCACAAATTTGCGATAGTAGTTGGCCAACCCAAGGAAGCTTCTCACTTCATGAACTATTTGTGGCTCCTCCCAATCTTTAATCACTCTAACCTTCACAAGGTCCATACGAGTACATCCTTTTCCAACCCAATTTCCCAAGAATGGTATCTCAAACTGCCCAAAAACACAGTTGTATTTCTTCAAGTATAGCTTATTCTTCCCACAGTGCCTTGAATCTTGATGTTTTGGTAGCTGCAGGAGGTATTAACCTCCAAGTGTAACCTTTGTACATAGATTAGAATATTTCAGAAGTAAGAGAACCATTAAAAATATGTGTGGAAACCCTAGAAGAGAAGTTGTCCCAAGGATAATAATAATAAATAAATAAGAAGCCCAGAAAGAGAAGTCGACCCTGCCAGAAAAAGTCAAAGTAAATTATATTTTCTAGAAAAGGTAGGTTGGCCCTGTGGGAAAAGTTCACTGGTAGAATAAGTATAAATAAGGTGACGCCTTAGCTCATTTGTACACTCACTCACTTATCTAGTGTGCAAGTCTAAAGAGGAACTTTAGTGGTAGCTAGGGCACAAGTTTGGAGAATTGCAATTACCGCTGGAGAGGGGGCAATTCTGGATGAATAGTGTAGCAGTGTTTCTGGTATCTCTCTTGTGCTTCTCTTGGTGTAAGGTACACTATCCTTGTATGGTTATTGTGTTGTTGTTGTAGCAATATTGTGCCTAGGGTTTATCTATTGGTTCTAGTGTGGACTTTCCGAAATCATTCTATCTAAGAAAAGGTTAGCGTGCTCAGGGGTGGCATAGTGAATGCTTATGGTTGGGTGACAATGATGTGACATTTTCTATGGTTAAACGAGCATACCAAAATTTTAACATGGTATTAGAGTTGGTTTCCTTCATAACAGTCTAACCACTAGAAGGAAGATCCTCAGTTTCCCCCATTCCACTTACTGAACTCACTAAGAAGGTCGCCTTAGTAGGGCGCATCTCTTCCCCGGATAAGATCTGCAAATTTCTGAGGTTGATGAATTAGGGTTTCCTCGTAAAACCCTAGGTTTGCAATGCTAGTTCTTTTGTGCCAGTTCCTTCGTGCTAGTTCCTTCATGCCATTTGCAACATTAGTTGCAATGCTAATTGCAACACCAGTTGTAGTGCCAACACTAGTTGTAGTGAAAGTTTTTGTGAAGTATTGGGACTAATTTTTGGTTGTCCTAGTTCGCCTTACCCTAGCGCATATCCAGTTATCTTCAGATTGCAAGTTGGAGCACCTTGAAATTTTTGGGTTCATAATTGCTTGCAATTGCTGCTAGATGGTGCCACTACCTATCATTGTTTGCCTATGATGCCAGAGGTATGTACTTGTATATGTTTAAAATATATAATTATCTTAAGGGTATTTGCAAGAGAAGGAATATTTTGTCCAAACAATAATTGTAGATCCAGAGGGATCTCAGATCCAACACATCAGAGGAACATTGCACTCCAGTTTGATTGTTTTGATATGCCTCTAGATGTTGTGGAATTATTGTGATCTTATGAACATCTAGGTTGCATTTTGATCTATTAAATTTATGATTATCATACTAATCTCTAGTCAAAGTTAAAGTTAGAAACTAACTTTAGTCAAAGTATTAGATTGATTAAGGTTGAGATTTTAGAGTTTATTTGCATTAGAATATCTAACTCGGATTTTTGTCAAGAAAACATATTGTTTTAGTACAGGGGACAGGTTGAAGAGAATACTTGTCATCTTGAGTGAAGGAGACTCGGAAGAAAAGAAAAAACACTCGTTCTTGAAGATAAGACTCCAGATTCTAGGTTTGATTGATTAAATTAATAAGTTTCCAATTTTCACATATGAAGTTTGATCATTTCTACATTACTAGTTGTGACAACAATCCTTGAAAGGTTCTATTACTGCTTGATATAATGAATACTTGGCAGCATGTGAGTACTATTGATATATATGCTTATTGTACTTGTTTTCAAGATGAACTAACATCTCCTCTAGGAGATACTTCTTGTTTTTCTTCCAGGCAGGTCACCTTGGTAATGATATGTTGATTACCATGAAATTGTCTTTTATTCTTGCTAACACAGATATTCTCTTATGAACATACTATTATACTAGAAATGCTTTTGCTCTTGTTGCTCTTGTCTTGAGAAGGTTATCTTGCAAATTCCATGGAGGTTACCATGGAAATATTGTTGTTCTTGTTTTTCTTGTTCCAAGCAGGAGGAATTATTGGTCACTACACTAGAAGAGTGTTGATTCCTATTTCTTATTATTACATTTTTATTTTGGCTCTTGTTCTAGGCAGGTCACAAGTGATAGCTCTGAGGAGGAGCTAATGTGATGATTGTTCTGGCTATTATTTTTATTATTATTATAAGAGTATTATTCTTGTCTATTGTTTTCCCTTGTTGTTGGTCTTGTTCTGGGCAGGTCACAGGTGATAACTCTGATGGGAGCTATACTGACGGTTGCAGGAGGCAACATATTAGATGGTATCTAGTTTAAGACATGGAGCAGACTATCTAGATAAGAAGTTGTATACACGATCGTATACATCCATGTACCGAAGAAGAAGAAGGCGAAGAAGGGTACTCTTGTGGGATATTGAGTATCTCATTTGGAGATTAATTGCAAGGAGCAGAAGGCTCCAAAGATGATCAAACAAATCCCTCTAGTGCAGTTGAACACTCTTCAGATCATGAAGAGTTGGTAGAGCTAGAAGGGCCTAGCCAGAATCGTTGCAGTAACCAAGAAGACACTAACGTGGTCCCTTGACACTTTGAAAGATGCAAATATATATAGTATTGATGAGCCATATCATGAGGGATCAAATGGATCCGAAGATTATATAGACTCAGAGGGAGTCAAGAATTAGAGGGAGCATGAAGACTCATAGTGAGCTTGATCTCAGCGAGAGTTAGTGGCATAGAAACTTTCATTGAGAAAGTATTCCTCCTCAAATTCATATGGGAAAGAGAGACGTCTTCCAGGACTAACAAACAAGTTCCATGAGTTGAGGAGGCTAGATCAAATCTTCAGATAACCATATAGAGATGTATAAGGATTGATTTTTGGCTAAAGGATTCTCTCAGAAAGAGGGAGAATATTATGACAAGACACTTGCTCCAATAGACAGAAGAAGTGTACATAGAGAAACCACAAGTTACATGAGAAGGATTCTCATGTTTGTAGATTGAAGAATGCTTTGTACATGCCTAAGAAGGCATCGAGGGCATGATATGCCACATCAAACAGTTTCCTGATGAGCTTGGGATTTACCAAGAGTAAAGTAGATTCCAACCTATACTTCAAGGTTGTGGATGGTGGACCAATGATACTACTATTATATGTGGATGACCTATTTCTAACAGGAGATGAAAAGCTCATCATTGAAAGTAAGAGGAAGCTTGCTACAAAATTCAAGATGAAAGACCTGGGTATGATGCAATATTTCTTGGGTCTAGAAGTGTGGCTAAAACTTGATGAGATTTTCCTGTACCAAGGAAAATATGTTGTAGAGATTTTGAAGAAATTTACAATGATGGATGTTATCATGTATGGACAGATGATTGGTTCGTTGATGTACTTCATGAACACAAGGCCAGATATATATTTTGCGGTGAACACATTAAGTCAGTATATGGTTGAGCCAAGATGTGTTCACTTGATTGTAGCAAAACATGTGATGAGGTACCCGAAGGGTACAATTGATTATGGAATCAGATATGCTTTAGATCGTGAGATAATCCTTCAAGGCTTTACTGATTCAAATTGGGTCGATAGTGTGGCAGACCGAAATAGTACATATGGATGTTGTTTCAGATTGGGATCAAGAGTGATATCATGTTGCATCAGTAAAGCAATGGGGATTTGGAAGCTGCTTGCAGGAGTGTTTTAGAGGCGACTTGTATCTGGTGTGAAAACCAAAGTTGTGTGAAGTTTTTGAAGAACCTGGTGTTTCATGGCAAGTCCAAGCACATCGAGATCAGGTACCATTATATCAAAGATATGGTACAGAAGGGAGCAATGAATCTCCAATATGCCACTACAAATGAGCAGATAACAAACATGTTGACCAAGCCTCTGTCGAGAGTGAAGTTTGTGTACTTCAGAGACAAGCTTGGTGTGGTCCAGAAGGACGTCCCTAGTAAGAGGGAGTGGTGAGTTACATATGTGATTCCAGGGCAACAACATTAACATGTGGCAATGGACAACATGTGTTTCATGATCGAGCACTGACTACGACATCAGTCAGGGTGATGTGTATGGATATTCCAGTGATAAATCCAAGTACACCGAGTTACTGCTACCCTAGTGATAAATTCTAATATGCAGATGGCTACTCCAGTGATAAATCCTGGTACGTCGAGTTACTGCTCCACCATTGATAAATCCTGGTACGCAGATGGATACTCTAGTGATAAATCATGGTACGTCAAGTTACTACTACCCCAATGATAAAGCTCGGTACGCAGATGGACACTCTAGTGATAAATCCTGGTACGTCGAGTTATTGCTACCCTAGTGATAAATCCTGGTACGTGGATGGCTACTCTAGTGATAAATCCTGGTACATAGAGTTACTTCTACTCCATTGATAAATCTTGGTATGCATATTGCTACTCTAGTGAAAAATTCTAGTACAGAAAGTTACTATGGCACCAATCAACATGACCTCACACAAAGTCAGTAGATGCCATGCCTTCGGGACTGGTTAGTTACTCATCTTTTAAGTTGGCGGGCCAACCTGTGTGGTTGGAGGTGTTTCCTAGCCTTGGGATAGATGGGTAGTGTGTGCGCACTACATCGCCTAATTCTTGTGATTAGATGCATGGTCATTGTGGACCAGTTTCCTGGTGTGCCAACTAGAGGTTACTAGTTCATTGTGGAACTAGATGTTAGATTCTATGTGAGTTGACGAGTTACTAGTTCTTTATGAACTAGATGCCAGATTTAGTGTGAGTTGACGAGTTACTAGTTCTTTATGAACTAGATGTCAAATTCGGTGTGAGCTGACAAGTTACTAGTTCTTTATGAACTAGATGCCAGATTTTGTATGAGTTGGTGAGTTGAAGTTGATTCGGTAGTAGCACAATTCTGTGTAAACTGGCTCAACTACATATTCCAGAACCTGTGTGGCTATGATGGTGATAGTTGTGACATGATATGTTTGATCATGAGATAGCATGTATGGCTATGCTACTTGTTACATGATCTGTTTGATCATTAGATAGAATGTATGACTATGATACTTGTTACATGATCTGTATGTTCATGAGATAACCTGTGTGGCTATGGTGATGCTACCTATAGACTGGTCTGCAAGACTATGTTAGTCTTTCCCATGCCATGTGAGATGGATGGATGTGTTTGAGACCATTACATGAAGAACATATTAGTTAATACCTCCCTAACTAAGAGGGAGTGTTTATGTTTTGGTAATTGCGGGAGGTATTAACCTCCAAATGTAACCTTTGTACTTAGATTAAAATATTCTAGAAGTAAGAGAACCATTAAACAGATGTGTGGAAACCCTAGAAGAGAATTCGACCCAAGGATAATATTAATAAAGAAATAAGAAACCCAGAAAAAGAAGCCGACCCTGCCAGAAAAAGTCAAAGTAAATTATATTTTTCAGAAAACACAAGTTGCCCCTGTGGGAAAATTTCACTAACATAATAAGTATAATTAAGGTGACGCCTTAGCTCATTTGTACACTCACTCACTTAGCTAGTGCACAAGTCTAAGGAGGAACTGCAGTGGCAGCAAGGGAGCAAGTTTGGAGAGTTGCAATTACAGCTGGAGAGGGGGCAAGTCTGGATGAATAATGTAGCAATCTTTCGGGTATCTCTCTTGTGCTTCTCTTGGTGTAAGGTATGTTATCCTTGTATGGTTATTGTGTTGATGCAACAATATTGTGCCTAGGGTTTATCTGTTGGTTCTAGTGTGGACTTAACATTGAATACCCCTGCCAAGTGTTTCTTGTGCTCTTCTATACTTTCACTGAACACCACAACATTGTTCAAGTAGACCACCATGGAATAAAAAAAACTGTTGGGGCTTTGCACAAGCCAAAATTCATCACCAAAAACTCAAAGCTTCCATACCTTGTCACCATGGCCATCTTCGCCTCATCACCTTTCGTAAAATCCACACTTGATAATACCCTTATCTCAATTCAAGATTTGAGAGGACTTTGGCCTTAACCAACTTGTCAAAGTA
Source organism: Picea engelmannii (assembly GCA_009831015.1). Taxonomy (NCBI): domain Eukaryota; kingdom Viridiplantae; phylum Streptophyta; class Pinopsida; order Pinales; family Pinaceae; genus Picea; species Picea engelmannii. Next base: position 172,747 of record ML786805.1, on the reverse strand, counting down.
GTTTGTAACTAGAGGGAACACATTATCAATTATTCATGGTCTATTTGTTCAAGTCTCTGTAGTCCAAACACATCCTTA
>ML786805.1:152717-164773 GCA_009831015.1 Picea engelmannii | reverse complement strand
AAGGGCAGAATAAGAAGTCGGCCCCAACAGTTATTATGGAAGACCCAGAATTAATTAAAGGTGGGTTTACCCACCCAGAGTGAGAGGTCGGCCCTGCCAGTTGTGACCTTTCACACATGCCAGTCTTGTATAAATAAGAGGCTAGCACCTCACTTCAAACACACAACTCACTTGCTCATTCTCTTATGAGGCAAGCTGCAATTACCAGTTGGAGAGAGGGAGAAGAGTGGCGCATATCTTGGAGAGGACTATCTATATTGGTTTGAGTTATCTCTTGAACATTGTATACGCTATTTATGATAAGGAAGTTTTTGCTGGGTTTTCTTCCCCTAGAGTGTTTCCCAGGATAAATGTTGTGTCTCTTGTGAATGTGTATTTCTTAGTGATCTTGTTCTTATGATGCTCTTATCTATTGAAATGCAAAGAACTATAATAATGTCATAAACATTAACACTTAATGAATCCCCATTCCGCAAAAGATCCCCTACCAAATAGAATAATATCATCTACAAAAAGTAGATGAGTAATTCTAATCCCTTTCGCTACAACAACTCCTTTGATTTTGTCTTCCTCCACAAGTTTCTTTAATAATCTCCTTAGTCCTTCTGCTATCCGTAGAAACAATAAAGGAGAAAGAGGACATCCTTGTCTGAAATCTCTTGTACTTCTAAAAAAATCAGTAGGGATTCCATTGATTAAAACTGAGAAATTTGCTGGACTGACATACACCATTATCCAATCAATCACTTCTAAATTGATCCCAATTTGCAAAAGAACCAATCTTAGGAAACTCTAGTGAACCCTATCATAATCTTTTTTCAAATCTAGTTTTAAAATCAAAGCTTTAGATTTCTTGGTCTTGGTCTTTATACTATTCTCTTGTGCTATACCTATAGCCTCGTTGATCTGTCTATCTTCAAAAATCCAAACTACTCCTTGGAGATACCCTTTGATAAGAAAAAATTGATTTTGTATGCAATAATTTTTTAGATTACCCTATACAGTAAGTTACATAAAGAGATTTTTGGTCTGAATCCTTTGCTTATCACTTTTATCACTTTTTGGAATAAGTGTTATAAAGGTGGCATTTAGTACTCCTATTATTTTCCCCTTGATTATGGATTCCTCCACTGCTTCAGGGTTACTCTGTCCCAAAATATCAAAGAATTCCAAGAAAAATTCATTCAACTATCCAACCATCTAGGACGTCATTAAAATCAATCAACCAATCCTTACGAAATCTTGTTTGGAACGTTTTTCTTAAAAATTAAGTAGTATGTTGGCTTGGATTATGGATTATGGCAAGTTTTATGTTCCCTAGGAAATATTCTTTGAAACATTAACATTATAATGATAGGTTTTTCGGTTTGGAGCCTTGAAATGTTGTGTTTCTTTCTCTATTTGGAATTTTGAAAATGTAATGATTTTCTTTCTTTTTTTCAAAATTTTGAAAATGTCATGGTTGCACTGTATTTTATCAAGCTTTGAAAATGTCAAAGTGTCCCTATTTGCTCAAAACTTTGAAAATATCATAATTCTCTTATGTTTACTTTGAAAATGTTATGATTCCCACCTACTTTGTTTATGACTTCAAAGTTTTGGGTGGCATGATTCCCCGTTACTTCAAAGTTTCGCGCGAAGAATCAACCTAATAGATAATGTTTGTAAAAGAAGATAGTCTTTTGTGAGATCAAGTTATCGTCAACTTTGGTGTGCAACTCTTATAGTTAATGTAATAACATCCTCCCTTGCTCTTGTATTAACATTGTTGACCATTTCCATGTCATGCCTTTTTAGTTGTTATTTATGTAGTATTTGCAAGCATTACGATGGGGGCTATATTATTGGAATTAGATATCTATACCCATATTTCCACAAATCAAAACACATTGAACTTTGGATCCATTGTTGTACTTTTTCTAATGGACCACTTATGTGGTTTTGCTAATGCTTTATAAAAATCAATAGTTTTTTCTTAATTAATTAAATTAAGGTTGTGTTGTTGTTATGCCTTGTTGTGCAATTATTAATATGGTTGTTTTGGTGGTTTAAAAGAATAGTTATGGTTATGCATTTCTTTACATAACAATAATTTATTGAGAAAAGGGCATTATGTTATAGTTTTTGTTGTTGTTATAGCAAGTTTTGCCTCACCCCATGCAACTTGCTCAGAAGGCCTTTCCATTTCCCTATGCAGACTTGAAGTCCCCTTTTGCACTTCCCAGAGCCAAAAAATCATATTTTTTTACATATATGTAACCTACCAATTAAACAACATGTGTATACGTAGGTTGCACCACTACATCTTGTGTACATCGAGTTTGGTGCTCAAAATAAAAAAAATGTGTCGGGTTTCCATGTCACGTCACGAGATCCATGATCCTTGACCTTCCATATAATGGAAACGTTCTGACTCGTCCCTTCAGTTCCATTTGAAGGCTATAAATTGAGCCATATCCAAGCCGTGGAAGAGGAGAGAATTCAAATTTTGAGAGCAAAGATACTCTGGAGAAATTTTCACTTCACATTGAGTCTGCATCCCTTTGTCCTTTAAAGTCTAAACACATTGTTCAACCCCCAAGCTCTTCCCTCTTTGATGGTGAACGTCATTGTCTCTCATGTATGAGCTTGCCTTTGGTGGAGGATTGAAGTGGTGGAGGCCCAACTGGAAGGGACTTAGTTTCTCAGTTCTTAGACGTGTCGACACAGAAGTTTGTCACTCATACACTTGTGTTGATCATTTTTTAATAGAAATACTCTTTTCTCATCCAATTGATATCGTGCAAATACTTGAATTATTATTCCATGGGCGTATTTACTATGAATGTTAATGAATTATGTTATTGTATGTGATAACATTATATATTATCGCCATATGCTTGTGTATATTCGTTGTTGAGGACAAGTTGTAGGTATAAAGCTTTGAGTTGCGTGCTCAACGGTGGTCTTCATTGAACATCCAAACAAGATAGGATCTTTATCTTGTCTTGTTAGCATTTTCATTTATATAACATACATGGGATTAGAGTTGATTTTTGCAGTCATTTTGTCTGTTGTGGTTTGCCTTGTGCCATAGAGTGATTTTCCTCGTAACAGAATTGGCGACCATACTGGGGATTGAATTTTCTATTTTGGGGTTTGGAGTGTTTTTCTCCTTCGATTGCTCTTGGTTAGCCTGAGTTTCCTTGTCGCTTGATTGCTTGACAACCTATTTTTACTTTGCATTTAAGTTTATTGGCTTAACCCTTTCCGAGATAGTGTTTTGCTACATATATGCGGGTTTTCCCTTGATAGACACGTACAAACACGAGCTTTCATTATATAGGGTGCGTACATATGCGAGTTTTTTCTAAAACAGTCGCGTACATCAAGTTTTTAATCTTACTTGCTGAGTTTGGTGTTTGTTGGGTGAGTTTTGATGGTTGTTGAGTCTTCTCGAGTCTCTGTCCTAACTATTGAGTGCTTGCAGAGTGATATGAAACCTTTTTATTGTTGAATTTTCAGGCGGTTTTCTTTCTCATCATCTTTTTCATTGGTTGTCCTTGCTTCTTGGTATGAGTGTTTGATTCTTGGTATCATGCTTGGCTTGTCTCTTTTTGCTTGCACTAGGGTTTATATATTAAGTTGTTATTTGATCCTTGCATTTTCATTTCTTTACATTGAAAATATAAAATTTTACTCATTTTTCATTATGGAATTTCCTCTTTTGGTTATTTAGTATTGATCTTGACATATGTGGAAAGATTGCATCTTATTGAAATTGTAGAGTTGAATTGAAAGTTGCATTTTAAAAAGCTTACCATCTTTTGAGAATTTAAGATTAGGACTTAGCACTTTGTTCATATTCATTTATTTGATATGTTGAATCATAACATCATTGGTTTCACAACCACATCTCTTGAGTAAAATTGATTTGAAAAAAAAATATTTTTCCGAGTACACAAACAATCATAGGATATAGGGCCTTGGAATATGATTTTGTGAGTAAACTTCTCCAAGTCTATTAAACTCAATATATGTGTCTCACCAGGTAGTGGTGAAATCCATTGTGTAATTAGTGACGTAAGGATGATCCGCTCACACTGGAGTTAAGCACGAGGTCACGCGAAGTTGGTTGCAGAGATAACCCTCTAATACCTTCTTAGCATCATATATATTATGGGGATCTATTCGTATTTTGGGGTCTTGCTAGTACCTTTACCTCTGTGAGAGGTGGTGCTTTCAATATTTCGGGCTTTGTTACCCTACCCATACGGTGGACCTGACTTACGACTGTTCGCTTGCGCATTGGTTATATAATGGTGGATTTAGTTGCTTGACATAGGTAGCCACATAGGTTACTTGCAGGGGTTATTCTGCAGGTACCCTATGTCACATAAGGGTCGAACATCACACATCCTTTATAGAGGATTACCTCTTCAGGGGGATCTAACCGACTGTGTTGTTAAGCCCACGAGGGCCCTTATAACTGATTATGATACCTCCAATTTTTTGAAGGGAGTCTCATGCCCCTCTTGGGCGAGGCATACCTACTCTAGTGAGGGAGGCCCCTTTTTAGGTACTATAACTTGTTCGTGTACATTTGACATTTTTGTTTATTTTGGTGTGCTCTTTGATTATTAGTTGGTCTTAGGATTTATTTTTTATATCTTGAGTCTTGAGTCATAGTGGAACCAGACTAGATTCCTCGCAGGTCTCACCGTTTTTTAAAGTTACCACCACATATCGAGTCTTTGCCTTCTAAAAGGCACACAACTATCAAACATGGTACACACACCTCCACCTACTAGACTTGCGATCATACAAGTATGAGTATTGAGTCGAGTCAGAAAGATACTGGGAGTCCTTCAACTCCAATACCTTCTATAGTTAATGGGGCTCCTTTGACTCCTTCAACCACTATGGTTGTAGTGCCTATCCGGCCTATGGTGCTACTCAACCCATAGTACCGAACCATTTTGGTGCCAATTGGTGTCTTCAGGTGGCATTTGTTTGGAGCCATCAATGAATAATGAGGCTGAATAGAGCATCATTATAGAGCTTTTGCGTTATTCCATTTCACATGGTGTTCGATCTTTAGAGATTCACCTGGACTCCTAGTTAGTCATATGTCAGTTAAACGACAATTACCGTGTGTGAAACCCTACTCCACTTCGACGATTCCTACGGGTACGACTTTTGGAATATCCGATGCATATGTTGATTATGTTTTAGATTGGCATTTGTCACATAACTAAAGTAAAGAAAACACATTCACCAATGTACACATTGTAACATATATAAGTTAAGTCAAAGACCAATGTTTTTAATATTTCATATCTCCAAAAAATATGGTGTCATAGTACAAAATGGGGCTCACACCCTCAAAATACATATATGGTCGGTAGATATAATGACAATGGAATCTACGCATGTGGCGTCGGATGCATATCATGATAGCATAGTATGACATTTGCAAGACATCGGAAGATTCACACCCACGCACGGGGCACACCCACCACCTATCGTTGCATAGCCTCTGGCAGATCCTCCAGCTGAACCATAATAATCTTGTGCGTAAATCGAGATAGGTTCCCCTGCATATTTTGAAACACTCTTTGTGCATCTCCTCCCGCATGTTCATATCCTCGGTTCCTCCGTCAATGTCGTGGGAATCCATTTGGTTTTTGCAGACCCACATCTACACGACAAAGCCATTATTAATACTTGATGCCATACAAAAATATTTGTGTTTTTTATTCTTTTTGAAAAATACAAAAAAATGAAATATTAAAAAAAAAAATCATACCTATATCACCATAGGTGGATCTTGGTGGAAAAGGCATATATGGATCTCCTCTATAGTCGATCCCAGCATAAGGGTAGTAGTCTATGATTATGACCCGTCGACGCCACCAAAAGAAGAACTCATCATTGTAGAGGGTTGGTACCCTACCACCTCCTAACTGCCTCATCACGTCAGTCCACCGTGACATGGTTGGTTCATGCCGTCCATGTGGAATGATCTCTACTCTAGGGCTCAATCCTGGAACACGCTCAAAGAAAAAACTACAAAATATGGATGTGAACTCGAAGTTTATTTTCTTCCCCTGTTTGCAATCTGTCAGCTGGCTCTTCATGTTAGCCAGTAGTGACGTACACCAATCATAAAATGTGGGTCGTAAACACTCCATTGCATAAAACATGAGTGGCCTTGATGCCTGGTGCAACGAGGTCGACCCTGTGATCCGTGTAAGTACAAGTACGACGATATTTAAACTCAGGTTCTTGATCACCCTGATGGGGAGTTGGCTCCCTACTTTCTCTGTGCCTACAACACAATGGGTGGCAATGTATTCCTCTATGTTCATACCACCCCAAGCTCCCCAGGATTTGAGATTCACCACCTCGCCCCGACGAGACAATCCTGTGATAAATAGATATCATCTACTTCAATTCTCAATGGTTTCCCATTGAGATTGAAGGCCTCTATATCTGGATCCCATAAGTTTACTAGCATTTGGAGTAACCTCACTTGAGCCCTCATTCCTTTGAGAGCCCAAAATTTGTAAAGTCCACATGTTTTTAGAGCTAGTTGGGACCCTGCATCTCTTTCCATTGATGTATCTACTTCCTTGTGCTCTCTCTCTCTCTCTCTCTCTCTCTCTCTCTCTCTCTCTCTCTCTCTCCATTCAAGCACCATCCTACCAAAGGAAAACCGTTTTTTGAGTTAAATTCATTTAAAAACTTGTTTGTGGACTTGTACGCGGGCTGCAGTGTTAACAGTCACATGTAGGGCCACATATATGCGGGCAGGATTTGCTTTTCCCATGTACATGTCTCCATATACATGACCCGATAATCTATAGCTCGCATACACCCTAATTTATATGGTACACCCTCAAATACTCAAAAAATGAGGACTAAATTTAAAATGTAAACCACTAGAAATGACGAGGAGGGAAATAGCACTTACTTGGTCTAGACGGTTGTCAATTCTGTTGATCGTAACTCCCGCAATTGACACTTGAATATCATGGGTAAATTGGTCCAAAATTCACTATGTGGGTAAAAAACTCAAATGGTACGACAAAATTGGTTATTTTTACTATTAGTAGAAAATTTGTATCCACTTTATATAGTTTTTGCTAATTTTTTCGACCCAGTGGACTAATAGTGCAGTGGAAGGAGTTGGTTTTGGTGGTTTTTTCTAGGGATTTTTGCAGTTTCTTGCGTCGTATTTCCCGTTCGTGACTTCAATAGGTATTTTCTTGCACCAACATATAGGATAGGTTGTCATTCCATCTTGCATGTTTGCATTATCCTTTGACTGTAATCTAGATGCCATAGGTATGAACCCATTTATTAGCAGCACAAAACCTTCTTACTGCTATTAGAAGTGTCGTTATTGAGTGGTAGAAGCTTACCAAACATTGGTGCCCATGCATAAGTTATTCCATAGAACCAGGATTCCCTTATAGTTCTGATATGAATTTGCATTCAAATATCATACTGTTACTCATAAGCATTTTGACCTTTACGTATGGGACACCCACTGAGTCTTGTTTAATCTCTTTTCCGACTCTCTCAAAAGTGAAAAGATTGTCGAGTGAACTTGTCTCTTTCACACTCGTTAAATGGCTTTGAAAAGACATCTATTTGGTGTAATTTTAACCCTTTTCAGACCAAGTAGACTAATTTTGAAAAAGGAATACTCTAGTCAACATTGGCTTGAAGACTTCTCCTAGGTATTGTTTTATACTTTTTCGGGCCTAGGGGACTAAATTACGAGAAAGGACATTCTTTGGAGTTAAGTTGTAATTGCAATTCATCCTCTTGCTTGTTGTATTGAGCCTATTGTTGATTCTCGCTTTATTGTTACAAGCCTATTACCAATTCACATCACCAACCAAGCAGAGCCTTGTTTATATCCTTTGCAGCTTGACACCCTATACCCCAAGAGAAAACATTCCACCGAGTGTCCACATCCTGCATGCACCTCCTTGCATTGAGCATAGGTATGTTCCATTGTTGAAACTAGTTGCTTACTCGCGACACTCGTTTCCTCCATTGTATCATAGCATTCATTTGCCTATGAAAAACCAAAAAACGACGGGCAGGAAAAGAATAGTATCCTATGTTGGCAGCAGTCGTGTCGCCATTGAACAAAGCACAAACTTTTGAGTTCACTTGTCATCCAAATTTTGGGTTTAGAATGACCTTAGGAAGCTGAGCTCATTACTTAGAGTTTACTCCTCTGACTGGTTATTCTTCCAGTCCATATCGAGAGTTTGATTGGTGCCTCCTGCATCACAAATTTTTAATATCAAGTCTATGCTATTAGAGTCCTCCATATGTCTCATGCTCTTGTTCAAAGGATATCTATAAGCCTGTGTAGGCTAATTCTCAGAACTCTTGATTTTACATGTCGGTCATACCCTCAGTGTGTCTTGGAGTTACATGAAGTTGTAGTCCTACCTTGCATTGTGGTCCTACTTTCATTATGGGTAGGTAAACTTGAACCCAGATGTCGACATCCCATCATTGGTCGCTAACTAGGGGGTTTCCCTTGTGTTTGACGACAAGAAATCTATTCACACATTGGGATTTGTGCAATGTCTTAGATTCCATTGGCCTTATTGGTGGTTTCCTCTCCTTTGTCGACAATCTTCCTTATTGGTTGCTATTCATAGGGTCTTTTTCGTGCACTATGTGCATCTAGTGCATGCAAAAGATGCACAGGGTCATTGGTTCTTGAACATCCTCTTCGTCCGAGTTCCTCCAAATCATCGAACTATTTCTTTGTACCTCATGTTGACTGATGAGAGATGCCTTAATGTTTTCCTTTCAACAGGTCTCCTTCCATCGACTTCAACTCATATATTTTGTAAACACGGCCTAGAGTCCTATGAGTACCTAGAGGCTTGCAGTCATCAGTGGCAGGTTCTCCCGCCATCAATAGTTGGGAATACATCAATGTCTCATAATCGATGGATTCTTCAAGTGTTCGACCTCAACACCTTTATTCACACTTGTAATAATGTACTTGGTGCCTTGATACCTACTTTCATTATCGATAGGTTATCTCACATTTGTTAATGTTATACATTAATGACCGATAATCAAACAAAGTCTCATTGTGTTCGACCTCAACTCTGCTATTCACATGATGTAGACTTGCACCTTTGGCGGTTCGTGTAGAAGACTTGAAGACATCAGTTTATAGGAGCAACTTTCATGAGTCGTTGCTATCATTCATTGGACCGGTACCTATATGACTTCAGTGAGCATGGGAGATCATATTGTAATCCATTGTATACAGATATCTTCATATTGATTTTGAGACTGGTTTCCACTGGGCCTTGTTCGTAGCCTATGGCATTTATCTGCTTTGTATTTCCTATTCATGGCTATGGACAAATGTTTGGTATATTTCCACATGGATTTGCAGTGTAATTCAAATTGGCAACCATGTGTACAAAGTCACCATGGATTGTAATGTTCTCATGAGTAACTATTTCTTCCAGCTGAGCCTCCATTACTCCACTTCTGGGAATTATAATGTATTTCGGCCATCACAGATACTCCTCTGACCTCACACATTAGGGGGAAACTCCATTGATCCGGATTATTTTTGGCACGAAATGAGAGCGGAGATATAATAAAGAAATCCACAAAGATATCGCGTATATCTAATAATATAATAGAAATATATCAGAGATGCAACCATAAACACAGAGATACAGTAATACACAATTTCTATTAATGAAAGAAATGTACAGAGACTGTAAAAATACAGAGTGAAAGACTCGCTAGAATGGTGGCAGCTTATCTCTAAGAAGAGATGTGACGGCTACTCCCATTCGCAAGAAGATGAGTACCATGAGGCTCTGAAGGCCTTTTTACAATAAACTAGAATGCCCAAAACCCTAGACATCCAAAAACCTAACCCTAGGAGATGAAGCACCAAAATTCATGTGGGCCCCGTTTGGATAAGTTAGTACATCAACTTCTCGGGGTCATAACTTTTGCATACGATTTCCGTTTTAGGCATATGATAGCTCGTTGGAAAGGTATCATCAAGGAGATTGATTTTGGGGTCTCAATAATGCCTTCACATATCATTTAGAACCTCGATCTCGAAAAACCTTCATTTAGGCCCTCAAAATGGCCCTGGAAGTTAAAACCTGCTAAAAATAGTAAATTGCCAAAATCACCAGAAAATTGTTTTGAGCCAGTCGGAAAAGGTGGGTGGCCACCGATATCCACCTGGATCACCCATGAAACTTGCTCAGAAGGCCTTTCCATTTCCCTATGAAGACTTGAAGTCCCCCTTTGCACTTCCCAGAGCCAAAAAATCATATTTTTCCACATATATGCGCCCTACGAGTTAGACAACATGCGTATATGCAGGTTGCACCACTACAACCCACGTACATCGAGTTTGGTGCTAAAAATTAAAAATTGTGTTGGGTTTCGATGTCATGTTGCGAGATCCATGATCCTTGACATTCCATATATTGGAAACATTCCGACTCAGCCCTTTAGTTTCATTTGAAGGCTATAAATTGAGCCATATCCAAGCCATGGAAGAGGAGATAATTCAAATTTTGAGAGCAAATATACTCTGGAGAAATTTTCACTCCACATTGAGTCTGCATCTCGTTGTCCTTTAAAGTCTGAACACATTGTTCATCCCCCAAGATTTTCCCTCTTTGATGGAGAACCTCATTGTCTCCCATATATGAGCTTGTCTTTGGTGGAGGCCCAGTTGGAAGGGACTTAGTTTCTCAGTTTCGAGACGTGCCGACATGAAATTTTGTCACTTATACACTTTTGTTGATCGTTTTTGATAGAAATACTCTTTTCTCATCCAATTGATATCTTGCAAATATTTGAATTATTATTCCATGGGCGTATTTTTTTATGAATGTTAATGGCTTGTGCTATTATATGTGATAACATTATATATTATCACCATATGCTTGCGTATCTTGGTTGTTGAGGACAAATTGCAGGTATAAATCTTTGAGTCGTGTGTTGAATGGTGGTCTTCATCGAACGTCCAGATGAGGTAGGCTCTTTATCTTGTCTTGTTAGCATTTTCATTTATATAGCATACTTGGGATCATAGTTGATTTCTGCAGTCATTCCGTCTGTTGTGGTTTACCCCATGCCATAGAGTGATTTTCCTCGTAACACTTGCCTCGACATTTTGTTCCCAATCCAATTATCGTTATCCCTAGCTTGGGATTGAAACATCGAGGGAACAAAAACTATAATGCAATGTTCTTTTCTCGAGAATAGTTATAGTTGTCATGTTGTTGTGTTAATGGGCCATGAAAAAATTGTGTGGTTGAGTTGGCATATGATTGTTTCTATCTATTGTGTCATCGCGTACTTCTCCATTGCTTTGAGTGCTCTTGCTAAGAGTGATCAATCCCCTCCTTTCCAATACTGAAGAAAAGGATGAGAATTCCAACAACTTGGGTGGATGCATGTTGTTCTTGTTATTTTACTCCATTAAAATTGCATTATTCTAGATTTATCTATGCATGCATCACTTGTTTTAATTATACATGTTCTTTTTAACACTGAGAAAGATGAAGAGAGCTATTGATAACAGGTAGCTCACCTTGTCAACATTGGTATTACTCCCCTTTACAACTAATCTCGATGTTGATAGTCCTTTTCTTGTATATAAGGAGGCCTACAATATTTTTTGGTATTTTCCTCCATCTTTATTAAACTTTGTGAGGCTTTATATGTAACACACCCACTATCATATTTTTAAAAATTTTGGGAAATTAATCTCCCATACATGAAAAATCTCCCTAAACTCGCATTAGCAAAATACCAATCCCCGGTTCTATATCGGGAATTCGGGGTTTCTAGTGTCAAGAATTCGTTCACCCTCAAGACTCGCGATTCCCTGAATTCCGACACGCTCTCCCTCGCATTTGTTCTCTTGGTTCAGCTCCCGAATCCGCAGGACCTGCTACCATATGTCCACAGCCTTATGGCTACTCATCGGGGTTTCGGGGTTTATAATGCCGCGATGCACGGGCCTTCGTAAA
>ML786805.1:103542-146515 GCA_009831015.1 Picea engelmannii | reverse complement strand
TGATCCCTCATATGGTGTCACAAGGACACTGTGGGAAAAAACCATCTGCCTTGGGGTTCATGAACAGATGGGACGTCAAGTTGAAGATGGATTGTGTACAGTTGATGAATGTGGAAAAGATGATGAACCAATGGGGAGATCATGAGAGACAAGATCCAGAGTTCCAAGTGGGGGACTTGGTCTTGTTCAAGATGGACAAAGAACAGCTCAAGCCACCTACCGGTCTGGCTAGTGCCTTGGTGCAGAGGATCAAGGGTCCATTCAAAGTCCTTGAGAAGATCGGTAATGTCACCTACATATTGGAGTTGTTGTTTCACATGAAGGCTCATGATCATGTCTTTTGTATTAGTCAACTTAAGTTGTGTCTAACGGATGCAGATGAATCAAGTAGAATTGCGTTATCCTGAGCTTTGGTGACAATTGCAAAAAGACCCAATTTGTTGGTTAAGGAGATACTTGCTCATAAGATATCTTTTGTTAGCAGAAATCATAGGCATAAATAATTTGTATGTTTGAAGTACAAACTTGATGAGGAAAACAATTGGGAGAGGTGAAAATATTTATGACAGTATGAGGACACGATTTGGGAGTTTGAGAAGTAACATTTTGGAGCTTATGTTCGTTAGATGTTTCAGGGACAACAACAAATTTAGTGGGGGAGGATGTAAATCCTCCACACAGATGGAAAGAGCACACTACCAAGATGGGCACAAAGACCTGTTGCAATCGATGAACCAAAGAAATGTGCTCGATGGAATAAGGGTGGAGTAGTGAACCATCCTCATATAGGGCAAGTAGGGGTGCCTTGGCGCACAATATAGACATGCGGAGCCAAGGGCACTGGCTCCCATTACTTGTAGATGACACTATCTCGGTTGGTTGGTTGGATTGAGGATGCAAATGGGGCCAACTTGCATGCGGATGAGTTGGGGTGCACACGACCCAACACTGGGCAAGGTGGTGGACTCATCACTACTTAGGAGAACCAAATGATGGGTCGACTTGAGTCACTTCCAAGGGATGTGACTCTTTGCACAAAGGGAAAAGATGCTTATATACTTGGAAGGGCTAAATGAGCTAAGACATAGATAGGAAGACACGCGAGAAAGTAAAGGCAATGAGGAAGAAGAAATCGACTGAGTTGGAAAAAGTGACCAAGGCGGATCTGCAGTTACAGTAGGGGGTTGATCGAGCAAAAAATGAAGGCAAGTCAAGAAGTCGACGAGGGATAATTTTAAGGATGGAGATTTATATTAAAATGTAGAAACATGGGCTAATCTTAGTAGTCCCTAATATGCAAAATGTAAAATGTTTGGTGATAGTTTTGTAAAAATATTCAAATTTCTAAGGATTTTGTATAGTTTCTATAAAGTTTTGGTGATTTTTAAAGTAAAACAATTTTATTCTATGGAATTTTGGTGAATTATTTTTAGAAAAAATGAAAATTTGCAATTTTTTTTTGGGAAAAAAACATGAAAAATTAACCCATTGGTGAAATTTGGCCCCTAAAATCATTAGTAAAATTGACCAAGTCCCTTTATAACATTCTAATGAGTTGCAACTCCCCTCTTGCACATTTATTATAATTTGTAAAATCTTATATCATTATTCTTAAACAAGTGTTAAGCATGTCTTGGTGCCACCCAAACATATAGTTGTGCCATTTCTTGTGTTGCATGTTGTCTTGTGTACTTGTGATAAGTGTTAAGTTGCATGAATTGTCAAACTATTTAAGTGTGGATGTTGGCAACGACCGGGTGTGTGCCTTGATTTTATAACATGTAGAATTGAATTGTGTGACTTGACTCGTTGTAGCTCAAGGTTGGTTATGGGCGCACCTTAAGTGAAGGGGCATAGTCTAGGTGTAGTAAGAAAAGCGTTCCAAACAAGATTTTGCAAAATGCTTAATTTTTGTCATCTTCGTCGGCCGACGTTTCCATTTTCTAGAAAAGGCCATGGGCACCGAGGAAAATCGTCCGCTCACAGTTTGTGGCGGGAGCTATTAATTTCGAAGAAGCGCCAGTCTTTTGATGCAATTGCATTAGGTGCTACAGATCACACTTCCACCTATATTCCGTTAATTCAGTTGAATCGCGTGGTTGCATAGCTTCAATGGGTACTTCTGCCGCATTTTGCTTCTCCTTCCCATATTCTTCAAATAGTTTTAAAATACAGTCATGAAGCCATTCGCTTCATTTGCGCCAGAGCACCTTTGCAAGGTAGGGGAAATCAAAACCTTAGGGAAGAGCAGGGACGCCGTGGCCAGAAAGCTTCTGGATGATGTGGCTAAACAGGTCGAATCCATTATGATGAAGCGCAAATGGCGTGTCTGCGTCTTATTGGAACTCTGGTATTCCACTGATACGTTTTTCATCTTTTCATTTTTTCAGTTTACTTTGTGTTTTTTTTCAAACATTTGTTGGATTTTACAAAGGTTATGTTGCGGATCGTTTGCTGTCCCAGGGGGGATCCAACTTTTATAGGAAGAAATGTTAGAGATGGTTTAATCATTCAAATTCAATTGAGAAAGTGTGACAGAGAATGGAGGTTCTATCCGTATAAGTTCGTGCTGGGCACAATGTTGCATGAGCTCGCACACATGGAACACTATGCACACGACGCCGAGTTTGACAAGCTATTGGATGAGATCACAAAGGTAGGTTTGAAACGTTTTATTGTTTATGGAATTTAGTAGTTTCGAAATAAATTTGAGTTAATGAAAAACTGTTTCGAAATTATGGCAAAGAATATCATATTATGCTTTTCTATATGGCATATTGTCTGGGGGTATTGAATTAGTGACCAGCTAAGGTAAACCTGGTTGTGCTTATTTTAAATTCTGTTTAACTTCATGCTTAAGAGGACCAGTATTTTATCTATACCTCTGAACAAATGAAGTTGTTCTAATTTACTGCTCAAAACTGTGAGAACCCTCCTTTATCTTGAGGTCAGTACTTCCTTTCCCATTGATCTACCATATGTCCCCAGTTATGCAAGGAAATTGTACCTATCTAAAGAGATTGGGACCTGTACTGCATTGACCACACACTCAACTGCATGTAATAGAGTTTTTTTTTATGCTACCAGTTTGGGAATACTGGAACTGTATTAGTTTTTGTTCAATTCCTGCGGCGATATGAACACATTCTCTTAGCTGGATGCTTTTGGGTGGTTTCATGAATTATCATGTCTGATTTTGTAGGAATGTAAGGAGCTGATGGCTAAGGGAATCAGCGGTACTGGCCAAGGATTTGATTCCCCAGGAAAACAATTGGGAGGATTTCCTCACAATTCGCCGCTTTCATCCCACTCACAGATTGCTTTGACTGCTGCAGAGAAGACTGCAGCAGAGAAAAGGTCTGAGGGAGAAACACCCAAACTTAATTTAATTGCAGATTCCATCCATAAATAGACACTGAGCAAAATCAACCATTAACTTCAATGACTTCCATAGACAAAGATCAGGATGGCCCGGAGGGACCGTCCAAACCGCATTGGTGGTGATAGGAGATGATGCAACTTTTGACTCCAAGTCAAGCAGCTGCGAGGGACTTATGATGATATTTCGTCTTCTGCTCCTGTCACCTTTTGCAAGGGACTTATGAATGATATTTGGTCTGCTGCTCCAGTCACTTCTGTTTCTGTAGTAGCTCTCTTTAAATAAGCTGCATTCTCTTTTCAGTGGAAGAAGGGAAAAGAATTGCTGAACCAGTTCTGTTATCTGAGGTTTTTTCCACGTTAAAAGGATTTGCCATTTTCAAAACGTCCGGGCCTGGATGGCTGGACAGTTGATTGAATTTTTCTTGGAATTCTTTGATATTTTGGGACAGAGTAATCCTGAAGCAGTGGAGGAATCCAGAATCAAGGGAAAAATAATAGGAGTACTAAATGCCACCTTTATAACACTTATTCCAAAAAGTGATAAAAGTGATAAGCAAAGGATTCAGACCAAAAATCTACTGTATAAGGTAATCTAAAAAATTATTGCAAACATAATCAAATTTTTCATCTTCGCTGGCCGACGTTCCAGGTAAGCATGTTGCTTAATTTTTGTCATCTTCGCCGGCCGACGTTCACATTTTCTTGAAAAGGCCATTCCAATGGCCGCCAACGAAAATCTTTTGATGCAATTGCATTAGGTGCTGTAGATCACAGTTCCATCCATATTCCGTTAATTCAGTTGAATCTCGTGGTTGCATAGCTTCAATTCTGCACGCGAAAGCTTAACGGATACTTCTGCCGCATTTTGCTTCTCCTTCCCATATTCTTCAAATAGTTTTAATACAGTCATGAAGCCATTCGTTTCATTTCTAGTTCATAAAGAAATAGTAACTCGCCAACTCACACAGAATTTGTCATCTAGTTCATAAAGAAATAGTAACTCGCCAACTCACACTAAATCTGGCATCTAGTTCATAAAGAACTAGTAACTCGTTAGCTCACATAGAATCTAACATCTAGTTCCACAATGAACTAGTAACCTCTGGTTGGCACACCAGGAAACTAGTCCACAATGACCATGCATCTAATCACGAGAATTAGGCGACATAGTGCGCACACACTACCCATCTATCCTAAGGCTAGGAAACACCTCCAACCACACAGGTTGGCCCGCCAACTTAAAATATGAGTAACTAAGAAGCCCCGAAGGCATGGCATCTACTGACCTTGTGCGAGGTCATGTTGATTGGTGCCACAATAAGTAACTTTCTGTACTAGAATTTTTCACTAGAGTAGCAATATGCATACCAAGATTTATCAATGGAGTAGCAGTAACTCTGTGTACCAGGATTTATCACTAGAGTAGCCATCCACGTACCAGGATTTATCACTGGGGTAGCAGTAACTCGATGTACCAGGATTTATCACTAGAGTATCCATCTGCGTATTGGGCTTTATCACTGGGGTAGTAGTAACTTGACGTACTAGGATTTATCACTAGAATATCCATCTGTATACAAGGATTTATCAATGGTGGAGCAGTAACTTGGCGTACCAGGATTTATCACTAGAGTAGCCATCTTCATATAAGAGTTTATCACTAGGGTAGCAGTAACTCGGCGTACTAGGATTTATCATTGGAATATCCATACACATCACCCTGACTGATGTCATAGTCAGTGCCCGATCATGAAACACATGTTGTCCACTACCACATGTTAATGTTGCTGCCGTAGAATCACATATGTAACTCATCACTCCCTCTTACTAGGGACGTCCTTCTAGACCACACCAAGCTTGTCTCTGAAGTACACAAACTTCACTCTCGACAGAGGCTTGGTCAACATGTTTGTTATCTGCTCATTTGTAGTGGCATATTGGAGATTCATTGCTCCCTTATGTACCATATCTTTGATATAATGGTACCTGATCTCGATGTGCTTGGACTTGCCATGAAACACTAGGTTCTTCAAAAACTTCACACAACTCTGGTTTTCACACCAGATACAAATCGCCTCTAAAACACTCCTGCAAGCAGCTTCCAAATCCTCATTGCTTTACTGATGCAACATGATATCACTCTTGATCCCAATCTGAAAAAACATCCAGATGTAGTCTTTTGGTCTGCCACACTACTGACCCAATTTGAATCAATAAATCCTTGAAGGATTATCTTACGATCTAAAGCATATCTGATTCCATAATCAATTGTACCCTTCAGGTACCTCATCACATGTTTTGCTACAATCAAGTGAACACATATTGGCTCAATGTGTTCATCGCAAAACATATATCTGGCCTTGTGTTCATGAAGTACATCAACGAACCAATCATCTGTCCATACATGATAACATCCATCATTGTGAATTTCTTCAGAATCTCTACGACATATTTTCCTTGGTACATGAAAATCTCATCAAGTTTCTGCCACACTTCTAGACCCAAGAAATATTGCATCATACCCAGGTCTTTCATCTTGAATTCTATAGCAAGCTTCCTCTTACTTTCAATGATGAGCTTCTCGTCTCCTGTTAGAAACAGGTCATCCACATATAATAGTAGTATCATTGGTCCACCATCCACAACCTTGAAGTATAGGTTGGAATCTGCTTTACTCTTGGTAAATCCAAAGCTCATCAGGAAACTGTTTGATCTAGCATATCATGTCCTCGGTGCCTTCTTAGGCCTGTACAAAGCTTTGTTCAATTTACAAACATGAGAATCCTTCTCATGTAACTTGTGGTTGCTCTATGTACACTTCTTTTGGCTATTGGAGCAAGTGTCTTGTCATAATATTCTCCCTCTTTCTGAGAGAATCCTTTAGCCACAAATCAATCCTTTTACATCTCTATATGGTTATCTGAAGATTTGATGTAGCCTCCTAAACTCATGGAACCTGTTTGTTAGTCCTGGAAGACATCTCTCTTTCCCATATGAATTTGAGGAGGAATACTTTCTCAATGAAAGTTTCTACGCCACTAACTCTCACTGAGATCAAGCTCACTATGAGTCTTCATGCTCCCTCTGAGTCTATATAATCTTCGGATCCATTTTCTCCCTCATGATATGGCTCATCAATACTATACATATTTGCGTCTTGCAAAGTGTCATGGGACCACGCTAATGTCTTCTTGGTTACTGCAACGATTCTGGCTAGGCCCTTCTAGCTCTACTAACTCTTCATGATCTGAAGAGTGTTCAACTACACTAGAGGGATTTGTTCGATCATCTTTGGAGCCTTTTGCTCCTTGCAATTAATCTCCAAATGAGATACTCAGTATCCCACAAGAGTACCCTTCTTCACCTTCTTCTTCTTTGGTACATGGATGTATACGATCGTGTATACAACTTCTTATCTAGATAGTATGCTCCATGTCTCAAACTAGATATCATCTAATATGTTGCCTCCTGCAACTGTCAGTATAGCTCCCATCAGAGTTATCACCCGTGATCTACCTGGAACAAGACCAACAACAAGGGAAAACAATAGACAAGAATAATGCTCTTATAATAATAATAAAAATAATAGCGAGAACAATTGTCACATTAGCTCTTTCTCAGAGCTATCACTTGTGACCTGCCTAGAACAAGAGCCAACATAAAAATAATAATAAGAAATAGGAATCAACACTCTTCTAGTGTTGTGACCAATGATTCCTCTTGCCTGGAACAAGAAAAACAAGAGCGATAATATTTCCATGGTAACCTCCATGGAATTTGCAAGATAACCTTCTTGAGACAAGAGCAACAAGAGCAAAAGCATTTATAGTATAATACTATTTTCATAAGAGCATATATGTGTTAGCAAGAATAAAAGACAATTTCATGGTAATCAACATATCATTACCAAGGTGACCTGCCTGGAAGAAAAACAAGAAGTATCTCTTAGAGGAGATGTTAGTTCATCTTGAAAACAAGTACAATAAGCATATATATCAATAGTACTCACATGTTGCTAAGTATTCATTATATCTAGCAGTAATAGAACCTTTCAAGGATTGTTGTCACAACTACTAATGTAGCAATTATCAAACTTCATATGTGAAAATTGGAAACTTATTAATTTAATCAATCAAACCTGGTATCTAGAGTCTTATCTTCAAGAACGAGTGTTTTTTTTTTTTTCTTCCGAGTCTCCTTCACTCAAGATGACAAGTATTCTCTTCAACCTGTCCCTTGTACTAAGACAATATGCTTTCTTGAAAAAAATCCAAGTTAGATATTATAATGCAAATAAACTATAAAATCTCAACCTTAATCAATCTAATACTTTGACTAAAGTTAGTTTCTAACTTTAACTTTGACTAGAGATTAGTATGATAATTATAAATTTAATAGATCAAAATGCAACCTAGATGTTCATAATATCACAATAATTCCACAACATCTAGAGGCATCTCAAGACAATCAAACTGGAGTGCAATGTTCCTCTGAATGTGTTGGATCTGAGATCCCTCTGGATCTATGATTGTTGTTTGGACAAAATATTCCTTCTCCTGCAAATACCCTTAAGATAATTATATATTTTAAACATATACAAGTACATACCTCTAGCAACATAGGCAAACAACGGTAGGTAGTGGCACCATCTAGCAGCAATGGAAATCAATTATGAACCCAAAAATTTCAAGGTGCTCCAACTTGCAATCTGAAGATAACCGGATATGTGCTAGGGTAAGGCGAACTAGGACAACCAAAAATTAGTCCCAATCCTTCACAAAAACTTTCACTACAACTAGTGTTGGCACTACATCTGGTGTTGTAATTGGCATTGAAACTGGTGTTGCAATTAGCACTACAACTAATGTTGCAAATGGCATGAAGGAACTAGCACGAAGGAACTAGCACGAAGGAACTAGCACAAAGGAACTAGCATTGCAAACCTAGGGTTTTATGAGGAAACCCTAATTCATCAACCTCAAAAAATTGCAGATCTTATCCGGGGAAGAGATTCACCCTACTTAGGCGACCTTCTTAGTGAGTTCAATAAGTGGAGTGGAGGAAACTGAGGATCTTCCTTCTAGTGGTTAGACTGTTACGAAGGAAACCAACTCTAATACCATGTTAAAATTTTGGTATGCTCGTTTAACCATAGAAAATGTCACATCATTGTCACCCAACCATAAACATTCACTATGCCACCCCTGAGCAGGCTAACCTTTTCTTAGATATAATGATTTCGGAAAGTCCACACTAGAACCAACAGATAATTCCTAGGCACAATATTTATACAACAACAACACAATAACCATACAAGGATAGTGTACCTTACACCAAGAGAAGCACAAGAAAGATACTAGAAAGACTGCTACACTATTCATCCAGAATTTCCCCCTCTCTAGTTGCAACTGCAATTCTCCAAACTTGTGCCCTAGTTGCCACTAAAGTTCCTCCTTAGACTTGCGCACTAGCTAAGTGAGTGAGTGTACAAATGAGCTAAGGCATCACCTTATTTATACTTATTCTACCAGTGAACTTTTCCCACATGGCCAACCTATCTTTTCTAGAAAATATAATTTACTTTGACTTTTTCTGGCAGGGTCGACTTCTCTTTCTGGGTTTCTTATTTATTTATTATTATTATCCTTGGGTCAACTTCTCTTCCAGGGTTTTCACACATATTTTTAATGGTTCTCTTACTTCTGAAATATTCTAATCTAAGTACAAAGGTTACACTTGGAGGTTAATACCTCTTGTAGCTACCAAAACATCAAGATTCGAGGCACTGTGGGAAGAATAAGCTATACTTGAAGAAATACAAGTGTGTTTTTGGGAAGTCTGAGATACCATTCTTGGGAAATTGGGTTGGAAAAGGATGTATTCGTATGGACCATGTGAAGGTTAGAGTGATTAAAGATTGGGAGGAGCCACAAATAGGTCATGAAGTGAGAAGTTTCCTTGGGTTGGCCAACTACTATCGCAAATTTGTGGAGGGATACTCCATTATCATTGCACCTTTGAGTGACTTGTTTAAGAAATACAAGCCATGGAATTAGTTAGATAAGTGCGGAGATACATTTTGTGAGCTAAATTGCATACTTGTCATGGAGCTTGTGTTGAAGCTTCTCAATATTGAGCAAACGTTTGAGGTGCATATGGATGCCTCAAACTTTTCCATCCAGAGGGTCACCCAGTAGCCTATGAGAGTAGGAAGCTATAGGATCATGAATGGAGGTATCAGGTTCATGAGAAGGAGATGTTTGTGGTCATGCATTGCATACAAACATGGAGGCACTAATTTTTGAGAAAATTGTTTGTCATGAAGATGAACAATGTGGTGACGAGTTACTTTTCCACCCAACCCAAGTTATCACCCAAGTAGGCATGGTGGAAAGCCTTATTGGTGGAATTTGACATGACCTTTGAGTACTAGCCAAAAAAACTGAACGATGCCACAGATGCCTTGAGTAGGAAGGTGCAACTCTAGAAGAAGAGAGTTGCTCGCACCAGTGGGAAATTAATTTCATGTTTTGATAGAGTTGCGAGACAAAATTAAGGAAGGATTGCAAAGTGACCCTACAACAAGGAAGATAATGAAGCAAGTAAAGGAGGGAAAGACAAAAAAGTTTTGGACAAGTGATGGGCTCTTGTATTTTGACAAATGGATCTTCATCCCAAAGATGTCCCACCTCAGGAAGAAACTCATGAAGGAGTGTTATTACTTGCTTTGCGCTGGCCACCCAGGACCGTGGAGAACGTTGGAATTGTTGGAAGAGGGTACTACTTGGAGTGGATGTGACACGATGTAGAGGAGTACGCCAAGACTTGTATTTTTTGTCAACAAGACAAGGTGGATACAAAAATGCAAGTCTGTCTATTGCAAATTTTATCAATTCTGAAGAGACCTTACGAAGATACAAGGGTATAATGGAATCATGTTTATAATTGATCATTTTTCTAAATATGTTATCTTTGTTGCTACAAAGGTGCCTTGTAGCGTGAAGGAAGTGGAAAAGATGTTCTTCAAGAACATAGTGAAGTTTTGGGGTCTTCCTTTGAGTATTGTGTTGGATAGAGACATATGACTCACTAGACGATTTTGGATGGATTTGTTCAAACTCGTTGGGACAAAGTTGTTGTAGAGCTCAAGTTACCATCCACAAACCAATGAGTGTACTGAGTACATCAATGGACTCTTGGAAGATTACTTGTGACACTTTGTGTGGGAAGATCAAACGAATTGGCCAAACCAGTTAAATGTCACCCAATTCAGTTATAACTTGCAAAAGAGTTCACTGATAGGCTATAGTCCATTTGATTTGGAAAAAATACAATAATACTTGATCCCTCATATGGTGTCACAAGGACACTGTGGGAAAAAACCATCTACCTTGGGGTTCATGAACAGATGGGACGACAAGTTGGAGATGGATTGTGTACAGTTGATGAATGTGGAAAAGATGATGAACCAGTGGGGAGATCATGAGAGACAAGATGTAGAGTTCCAAGTGGGGGACTTGGTCTTGTTCAAGATGGATAGAGAATGGCTCAAGCCACCTATCGGTCTGGCTAGTGCCTTGGTGCAGAGGATCAAGGGTCCATTCAAAGTCCTTGAGAAGATCGGTAATGTCACCTACATATTGGAGTTGTTGTTTCACATGAAGGCTCATGATCATGTCTTTTGTATTAGTCAACTTAAGCTATGTCTAACGGATGTAGATGAATCAAGTAGAATTATGTTATCCCGAGCTTTGGTGACGATTGCAAAAAGACCCAATTTGTTGGTTAAGGAGATACTTGGTCATAAGATCTCTTTTGTTAGCAGAAATCATAGGCATAAATGCTTTGTATGTTTGAAGTACAAACTCGATGAGGAAAACAATTGGGAGAGGTGAAAAGATTTATGATAGTACAAGGACACGATTTGGAAGTTTGAGAAGTAACATTTTGGAGCTTATGTTCATTGGATGTTTCAGGGACAACAACAAATTTAGTGGGGGAGGATGTAAATCCTCCACACAGATGGAAAGAGCACACTACCAAGATGGGCACAAAGACCTGTTGCAAATGATGAACCAAATAAATGTGCTCGATGGAATAAGGGTGGAGTAGTGAACCATCCTCATATAGGGCAAGTAGGGGTGCCTTGGTGCACAATATAGACATGAGGAGCCAAGGGGACTCGCTCCCATTACTTGTAGATGACACTATCTCAGTTGGTTGGTTGGATTGAGGATGCAAATGGGGCCAACTTGCATGTGGATGAGTTGGGGTGCACACGACCCAACACTGGGCAAGGTGGTGGACTCATCACTACTTAGGAGAACCAAATGATGGGTTGACTTGAGTCACTTCCAAGGGATGTGTCTCTTTGCACAAAGGGAAAATATGCTTATATACTTGGAAGGGATAAATGAGCTAAGACATAGATAGGAAGGCATGCGAGAAAGTAAAGGCAATGAGGAAGAAGAAATCGACTGAGTTGGAAAAAGCGACCAAGGCGGATCTGCAGTTGTAGTAGGGGGTTGATCGAGCGAAAAAGGAAGGCAAGTCAAGAAGTTGACGAGGGATAATTTTAAGGATGGAAATTTATATTAAAATGTAGAAACATGGGCTAATCTTAGTAGTCCCTAATATGCAAAATGTAAAATGTTTGGTGACAGTTTTGTAAAAATATTCAAATTTCTAAGGATTTTATATAGTTTCTATAAAGTTTTGGTGATTTTTAAGGTAAAACAATTTTATTCTATGGAATTTTGGTGAATTATTTTTAGAAAAAATGGAAATTTGCTAATTTTTTTTTGGGAAAACTATGAAAAATTAGCCCATTAGTGAAATTTAACCCCTAAAATCATAGTAGAGTTGGCCATATCTCTTTATAACATTCTAATGAGTTGCAACTCCCCTCTTGTACCTTTATTATAACTTGTAAAATCTTGTATCATTATTCTTAGACAAATGTTAAGCATGTCTTGGTGCCACCCAAACATATATAGTAGTGCCATTTCTAGTGTTGCATGTTCTCTTGTTTACTTGAATAAGTGTTAAGTTGCGTGAATTGTCAAACTATTTAAGGGGTGTGTGCCTTGATTTTATAACATGTAGAATTGAATTGTGTGACTTGACTCGTTGTAACTCAAGGTTGGTTATGGGGGCACCTTGAGTGAAGGGGCATAGTCTAGGTGTAGTAAGAAAAGCGTTCCAAACAAGATTTTGTAAGATGCCTAGAAGTCGCCATAGTCCCCTCGTCCAAGCAAATATATTGCTTAATTTTTGTCATCTTCGCGACGTTCCCATTTTCTAGAAAAGGCCATGCCAATGGGCACAAGGAAAATCGTCCGCTCACAGTTTGTGGCGGGAGCTATTAATTTCGAAGAAGCGCCAGTCTTTTGATGCAATTGCATTAGGTGCTACAGATCACACTTCCACCTATATTCCGTTAATTCAGTTGAATCGCGTGGTTGCATAGATTCAATTCTGCTCGCGAAAGCTTAACGGATACTTCTGCCACATTTTGCTTCTCCTTCCCATATTCTTCAAATAGTTTTAAAATACAGTCATGAAGCCATTCACTTCATTTGCGCCAGAGCAGAGCAGGGACGCCGTGGCCAGGGAAATCAA
Source organism: Picea engelmannii (assembly GCA_009831015.1). Taxonomy (NCBI): domain Eukaryota; kingdom Viridiplantae; phylum Streptophyta; class Pinopsida; order Pinales; family Pinaceae; genus Picea; species Picea engelmannii. Next base: position 133,513 of record ML786805.1, on the reverse strand, counting down.
AACCTTAGGGAAGAGCAGGGACGCCGTGGCCAGAAAGCTTCTGGATGATGTGGCTAAACAGGTCGAATCCATTATGATGAAACACAAATGGCCACATGGGACGATGGGCTATAAGCCCAAATGCACTTATTCCTTCTCGAATAAGTGTCCTCACAGATCAACTCAACTCAATTCACAGAGGAGTACAATCTGGAGAAAGTTTGTCACACATGGCACTCAATGTGGACTTCTAGAGGCTACACCCTCTAGAAACAATAGGGTCAAATCCCATAGTGTATGACGTCAATGGGTCAACTCCCTTGACATGTCCTCATGTGCTCTCCACATGGGACATTGGGTTATAAGCCCAACTGCACTTATTCCTTCTCAAATAAGTGTTCCACTTATCCCTTCTCGGATAAGTGTCCTCACAGATCAACTCAACTCAATTCACAGAGGAGTACGATCTGGAGAAAGTTTGTCACACATGGCACTCCATGTGGACTTCTAAGGCTACACCCTCTAGAAACACTAGGGTCAACTCCCATAGTGTATGACGTCGAGGGTCAACTCCCTTGACATGTCCTCATGTGCTCTCCACATGGGACGTTGGGTTATAAGCCCAACCACACTTATCCCTTCTCGGATAGGTGCCCCACTTATCCCTTCTTGGATAAGTGCCATCGCATATCAAATCAACTCAATCACATAGGAGTACGATCTGGAGAATGTCTCAGGAAGCTGCAAACATCAACACTCCCTCTCAGCGAGGGAGGCATTCTCTGCCATGCCAAGTCTATGATGAAAGTACTTAAACTTCATCCTAGTTTGGTAAGAACATCAACAACCTACTCATCTGTAGGAAGGTACTGCACCAATACTTCCTTCCTTTGCACCATGGCTTGGATGAATAGTGGTGGAATCCAACACATGTTAAGATAGATCTACAAGGAGCTTGTGAAGCCACACTACTTCACGGACTGTCATACTTAATGCAATGTCTTATGATTATGTTGTGCTCAACACCACAGAAGTTCATTTCCTGCTACACCAGGAAACCATGGAAGATCCCAAAGTGAAGCAACACCTGAAGGTGTTCTTTCTGTCCACTGCGCTCCCTACCAAATCAGAGTCAATATATTTTTTCCATATAATATCAATACTGGAAGTATATCTCAGACCAAGTCGAACTATGCCTCACAAGTATCTCAACACATGTTTCACAACAATCTAGTGTGTCTATCTCAACTAACTTATAAACTGGATAAGTGCACTCACTGCATAGAAAATATTTGGTCTGGTGTTAACCAGATACATCAATTATCCAATCAGTGGTCTGTGCAGAGTCAGATCAATTTCATCAAAATCGGAAGAAGACACACTTAGTTTCTTTAGATTCGTCATCATTGGTATAGCCACGGGCTTGAAGTTAAGTATCTCAAACTTCTTCAATATCTCAACTGTGTACTTCCCCTGACTCGGGAAGATCTCATCAGTTCTCTGCCACAACGCTAGTCCTAAGAAGTAGTGAATCATAACAAGGTCCTTCATCTTGAACTCAGAGGCCAATGCATACTTGCATTCAATAATAAAGCTCTATGTACATGTGAGGAATAAATCATCAACGTAGAGAACCAAAATCAGGGCCTCACCATTAACAATTTTGTAGTACAGGTTGGGATCAACAACACTTTTTCTGAAGCCCAAACTCATCAAGTGTCCATCAATCATCACATACCTAGCTCGAGGTGCCTACTTGAGTCCATACAGGTCCTTCTTCAACCTACACACATGAGACTCCTTCTCATGTATGACAAAACCATCTGGCTGCTCGATGTATATTTCTTCCCCAATCTATCCATTGAGAAAGGTTGTCTTCACATCCATCTGATGTAGTTTCCAATCCATGGATGCTATGAGGGCAATAATCATTCGAATAGAAGTGTATCGAGCAACAAGAGCAAATGTCTCCTCATAATATATTCCCTCCACCTGAGAGAATCCTTTAGCAACAAAACTTGCTTTGTGCTTCTCGATGCTTCCGTCAATTGTATGTTTGATCTTATAGATCCATTTGGAAGTCAGTATAGACTTCCTTTCAGGTCTCGAAACAATATACCACACATCATTCTTCATGATGGATTGATACTCCTCCATCATGGCATCTCTCCATACTGGCTGACTAGATGCCTCCTCATAATAGGAAGGATTGGAATCAATGATGTGGCTCATAGCTGCAGTATAGCACAAATATCTCTGAGGTCTCTTTCTCTCTCGAAAAGTACCATGAGGATTTGCATGTCCTTCTACCTCCTGCAGAGTCTGACGAGTCCATGTAGGTCTCTTCTGACCTACTACAATATCTTTGGGAACATCAACTGGAGGGGGAGAAGGAACCATCTCTTCTTGTTTCTCACTATCAATATCCATGTGAGATCCTCTAGATCTCATGAAGGCTACCTCCTCCTCAAAGGTAACATCTATGCTCACCTCAATCTGTCTCTAACCAGGGATGTAGATCCGGTATCCCTTCGAAGACTCATTGTACCCAACAAATGCACCCTTTCTTCCTGAAGGATTTAGCTTGGTCCTTTTCTCCTTGGATACATGAATGTATACAGGACACCCAGATCTCCTGAAGTGTTCAACCTCAAGCTTCACCCATGAACTGTGTCCATACTAGGCATCTCGTGGTTTCCTCATGGAACCAATGTCTAAGCCATATCGAGGTTCCTTCATGGAACCAACCAATGTCTTGGAACCAACCAATGTATGTTAATTTTATTTATTTATTATTAAGTTAATTTAATTGATTATTTGCATTTTCTAGTTTAAAAGTACATTTTGACCATATTTTTATTTGGGTTTTTGTCATCTCATTTGCATAGATTCATGAAATTTACAAATGTGGTTATGTAGAACATGTATATTATGACTATATTTGTATTTGGGTTTTTTCATCCTTATTTGCATAGATTCATGGAACTTACAAATGTGGTTATGTAGAACATGTATATTAGAGAGTTCTGTCAATATTGATAGATATTATGCATGTGAATAATGGCCATATTCTCATAGATGTTCTAAATACACCAAATATGAGAACTTAAAAGGTATCTTAACTATCGAGTTGGCAAAATTAAAATTGGATTCTTAAATTAGTGAACTTATAAATATAAGTGATGCATGAATTATTCTACTTAATTTATTTGATTTCTTACATTTTCTTGTAATTTGCTAAATAGACACTGGATGTGATCTAAGGCACACCTCAAATGGTGAGTACTTATCACATTGTGCACCGTGTGATCTTAATGATATTACACAAATGCGATATATGGTGGTGTGGTTTATTAGTAATGATATTGCACAAATGAGATATTTTTATCTCATGCTTTTTTATGTTTATTGTTAATAATGCACAATTATTTAATGATAATGTGGTTTAAAACATTATAATATTCTATGCTTTTTATGTTTATTGTTAATAATGCATAATTAGTAAATGATAATGTGGTTTCAAACATTAGTATGTTTATCTATTTGAGGATGGATATTGCACAAATGACATATTTGTATCCTGTGTTTTTTGATGTTTATTGTTAATAATGCATAATTGTATAATAGTGGTGTGGTTTATTAGTAATGATATTGCACAAATGAGATATTTGTATCCCATGTTTTTTATGTTTATTGTTAATAATGCACAATTATTTAATAATGATGTTGTTTACTAATAATGATACTGCACAAATGAGATATTTGTATCCCATGTTTTTTTATGTTTATTGTTAATAATGCACAATTGTTTAATGATAATGTGGTTTAAAACATTAGTATTCAAAGTCCTCAATACTCAGTGAAATTGGCATCATCGCAAAGACCACATCGCAAGATTTCCAATGGAGTAAACGACTTGTCAAACGAAGTTATGGATCAAAAGATATTTGCGGTCAAAGTTTTGGTCAACCTAGCCCAGTGTGCAAGGATGAGTCAACATCCGTACTATTGACGTTAGCATCAATACGGATGATGTCAGCATATGTATAGGGTACATGGAACACGCAGAGGGAGACACATGTCATGATGACATGACGTCATTAGAGATTGCCATGTGTCACTCATTTTTGGACTTTTCTGGTCAATCCGTGGACCAATGGAAAAGTGCCACATGGCAGTCTGTATAGCCACCTGGCAGTCTGTACAACCACCTGGAAATCCGTACATCCACCTAGTAGGTGACGTGACAAGAAGAAGCAGGGATGATGTGGCGATGATGGTGCATAGGTGGTGACATGGTCCAATGGAAGGCCGCTACATGACAGTGGACAAATTCCCAATGAGGGTTGGCGACCGAATTATTAACATATATATATATATATATATAATTAGACCATAAAATATGGCAGAATTTCCACCAAATTTAGTGGCATATCCCACCGACAACCAAACTTAAACAACACCGCCAAAGTTATTCATGTGGTTGTAACAATACACCAAAACGGGGAGGCCCACGGGTTTGACCTCGAGACCTCCCCCCATACTTAGCGATTTGAAATCAATTTGCCAATGAACTACGCATGGGGGTAATGACCAGGGCACGCAATCGTACAACCAAGACATGAAATTCGAGAAAGATTCCTTTTAATCATTGCAGGTTGCAGGAATGGAAATCGAGACAGAATTTATCTTAGGCTTGAAAGTGTCAGAATCAGATCAAGGCGTGGAGACAGTCGTTTTTGGGTAATTCGACACCACAAATTCAGTGGTGTTGTTTTTTTTTTTATCTAAGCAAATATTCTGCAGCTTGACTCCAGAATGAGGTATACTTGTGTATTTTGCCAAATTCTTTTGTTGAGTTAATAAAAAGGCATACCCATTTGAGAGCAAAACCCGGAGACGTAGTCGACCTGGGACGAACTTCGTTATCAAGTTTTTTGTGTTCAGATATGATGGTTATGTCTCTTTATTATTGAGATTTCCTTCTTTATGGTGCACTTCATTTTATACTCATTTAATACAATTATTTAATAAGTCACCTCGATGAAAAGATCCTCGATCATGTTGGTATCAGAGAAGTCATCTTTGGCTTGAATTGTTGAGTGTGAGTGCTTACTAGGGCCAAGCATAAACAAGGTGAAGGAACAATTAAGATTTTCAACCCCGAAGTTGGTTGTGCATCCCGAAGGAATAAAATGGATGAAGAGGACAAGCGTGATGAACAGGAGAAAAACTTCCATATGGTCTTCTATCGCATGTTAGATATGGTCAAGAAAATGTATGGATATTACGAGAAGAGAATGGCAAAGAAAGGGAAGAGAAAGGAAGCATGAGCGGATGAAAATGCTTGAGTGAATCAAGGGGCTGGAGGAGACCCTCCTGAGCCTCCATCTTCACCATCGAGTTCTACCTCTAATCATTCTCATCATTCTCATCATTCTAGCCATAAAGATTCCTTTAAGAAACCATCTTTAAAGCTTGATGTAAAATTTGCTTTACCTATGTTTAATGGAGATGCTAATCCTGAAAAGCTAGATAATTGGATCCGACAGGTTGAAGTATATTGCCGTGTTCAATAGATTGATGAAGAGGAAGTTAAAGTGCAATTGGCCTCTCTTCGGTTGGAAGGGACTGCTCTCTTCGGTTGGAAGGGAATGCTCTTGTATGGTGGGAGAGAAAACTTCAGGACATGAGTAAGTGTGGTAATCTTCTTTCCTCATTGTCAAAATTTAAATCAACAATAAGTAAGCAATTTTATCCATTGGGTTATTTACATAAATCAATGATGGAATGGAAAACTTTAAGACAAAGTAAAGGTCAAACAATACAAAGTTTCATGGAAGAATTTAGGAAGAAAACACTTGCACTAAACATTCCTTTAGATTCTTATGAAACTTTAATGAAGTATATTGGCGCACTTCACAGTTATATTCATCATAATTTATTGTTATTTAATACCACCAGTCTTGAAGAAGTTTGTGTGCATGCCACACACCTTGAAAGCAGAGGTAAAAATGGGCAGAAGCAAAAGCCATTCAAGCATTCTGAAAACCATTCTAGCGAAAAAGGAAATGGGAAGGACAAGAGGACAACAACAACAAAAAAGGAAGGAAAACCCTCTTACAACCATTGCAAGAAAACTAGTCATGATAATGAACATTGTTGGAAACTACATCCAGAGTTAAGGCCAAAACAGTTTGGTGGAAGGGGGAAGACAAATACCATTGCTACAGTGCAACATGATCTTGGTTCCGATTCAGGTGACGAAGAAAGGATCACAACAGTTGGGATGCAAGGTAAAGATTCCTTTTATGCATGTTCAAGTTCTTTAAATGGATCACATGATGGTGATAAGAAGAGAAGTGCACTATTCCACATAAGAGTTGTATCGAAACATACGAAGATAGACACATTATTTGATCTGGGTTCCCAAGTTAATTTAATATCAGAGACACTTTTTAAGAAATTGGAATTAACCACAAGACCTCATCATAAACCTTACCCTCTCGGTTGGGTATCTGATCAAGCAAAGTTAAATGTAACTAAGCAGTATAGGTTGAGGATTTATATTGGTTCTAAGAAGATAGATGAAGTGGATTCAGACGTGGCTCCTTTGGATGTCCATGGTATTGTATTAGGGAGTCCCTATCTTTATGATAGGAAGGTTATCTTCTTTCGAAAAGAAAACAAATACCATCTTACAAAAGATGGAGTGGAATACATCATTAAAGCTCACAACATAAAGGACAAATCAACACTTGTTAGTTTAGTTCAAGTAAAAGAGTTATAAATGCTAACTAGAATCTTGTACTCACGGTTGTAAAAGGAGGAATGTTGTTAATGCTCTTGATCCTTTACATAAGAATGAATTTCTTGAGATGAGACATGTCTTTCAGTGGGAAGGAAGCCAACATAAGACCTTTGACACTTTAAAGATCGACATTGTGCCAATGCTAGCTTTACATGACCTTCAACAGCCATACAAGATGGAGACCAATTCCAGTACCAATGTCATGAGGACAGACATTATTTTTAGATATCTTATGGTTACATCTATTATTTTGAAGAATGTTTCCTTAGCTCATAATGATTGATGGTATGCTATTAATGAAATCTTCAAAGATGTATTTGGGATCTTCCAGGGTTTGCAGGTGAAGAAGTTTTGTTTGCGGGACATCTTACTTCGCCATCTGAGTAGGCCTTGTATTCCTTCCTTTAAGGAAGTACATGTAATTGCAGAATTATTTGCTTATTTTGTATTTTGGAATTTGGATATTGTAGTACATTTTCCTCGAACGAAAAACTTTGTAACCACGATTGTAAAGGAATGTGTGTTGTACTTTTGTAAGGCCACTAATGAAAGGCCAGGGCTGTACACACGAATTCCTATTTCCTCTTATCATTGGGAAATGTTTTCAATGGATTTTGTAAGGGGATTACCCATGTCTAGTATGAGTCATGTCTACTTGTGTGTAGCAGTGGATAGGTTACGTGACAAGTAGATTTCGCTTTTGTTCTCCTAGTATGTATGGGTCCATTTCGGGTTGTCCACATTCACTATATTCGATCGAGATTCTCGATTATTTGGAGAAACTTGGACAATTTTTTGGCATCTCATGGACACCAAGATGGGGAGGAGCATTACTTTCCATCCACATGCCAACAAACAGACAGAGGTGGTAAACAATACAGTGGTCCAATTTCTTCAAGGATACTACAACAATCATTTTCCCTATGTCCAACCTAGTTACAATCAATCCATGTACTCTTCAACTCAGGGTTCACCAATCGATACTTGTCTTGGATATTTACCTAAGATCCCCTTGGACTTGTTGCATGGGAAAGATTTCAGGGAGAGAGATGTAACCCACAAGTTCATTTAAAGGATTCAACAAGTCAACCAAGCAGTCAAGGAGAAGATGGAGGAAGATGTCATCCTAGATCTAAGGCTTGGACTTCACACAGGAATGACATTGCTTATCTTCAAGTGAGCTTAAAGGGCACACATCCAAGTAAGGCATGGTGGATCGAGAAGGGAAGAGTGAGGGAGCAATTCCCTCGCTTACTTTTTGATTGATAAAGGATTTTGGTGGTCCAAAATCTCTCAGTGGGAAGGCGTGTTCCGAAAGGATCCAGAGAAGTCTAAGGATAACTCAGAATTCGCAGAAGCACCTCAGGAAGCTCAGAATGGCCTCAACAGATAGAGAAAGGGAAAAAATTCAAAGTCCTCAAAACTCAGTTAAATTGGCATCATCGCGAAGAGCGCGTCACAAGATTTCCAACGACGTAAACAGATCGTCAAACAGAGTTACGGATCAAAAGATATTCACGGTCAAATTTTGGTCAACCTAACCAAGTGAGCAAGGATGAGTCAACATCTGTACTACTGACATCGACATCAGTACAGATGATGTCAGCATTCGTATAGGGTATGTAGCACATGCATAGGGACAGAAGTGTCATGATGATGTCAACATTACGTTAGCGCGATGACATGGTGGCACCAGAGGCTACGACGCGTCACTCATTTTTGGATTTTTTTGGTCAGTCTATGGACCAATGGAAAAGTTCCACGTGGCAGTCTGTACAACCATGTGACACTCCATACAGACACCTGGCAGGTGACATGACAAGATGACAAAGAAGGGATGATGTGGCGATGACGGTGCAGAAGTGGTGACGTGGTCCAATGGAAGGATGCTACATGACCCAGTCATAGGTTGCCACGTGGCAGTGGACAAACGCCCAATGAGGGTTGTAAACCGAATTGTTTATATATATAATTAGAACGCCAAATATGGCGACGGTTCCACCAGATTTGGTGGCAAATCCCACCGGAAGAAAACTTAAATGACACCGCCATAGTTAGTCCTGTGGTTGTAACAATACACCAAAATAGGGAGGCCCGTGTGTTTGACCCCATGACCTCCCCCCATACATAGAGATTTGAAATCAATCCACCAACCAATATGCCAACGAACTACACATAGGGGGGAAGGACTATGGCACGCGACCGTTTGGCCAAGGCATGAAATTCGAGAAAGATTCCTTTTAATCATTGCATGTTGTAGGCATGGAAACCGAGACATAATTTCTCTTGGGCCTGAAAGTGCCAGACTCAAATCGAGGTGTGGAGACAGTGGTTTTTGGGTAATTCGACACCAAGAATTCAATGGTGTTGGTTTTTTTTTTTTTGATCTGAGCAAAGCTTCTGCAGCTTAACTCCAGAATGAGGCATACGTATGTATTTTTCCAAATTCTTTTGTTGAGTTAATAAAAAGGCCTACCCATTTGAGAGTAGGACCCAAAGACGTAGTCCACCAGGGACAAACTCCGTTATCAAGTTTTTTGTGTTCAGATATGATGCTTATGTGTCTTTATTATTGAACTTTCCTTCTTTATGGTGCACTTCATTTTATACTCATTTAATACAATTCTTTAATAAGTCACCTCGATGAAAAGATCCTAGATCAAGTGTGTTCATCTATTTGAGGATGGAAGGTAATTCTTGACTTTAATTTGGTGTGTGCAATGCTTCTTTTTCGAGAAGAAAAAAAAAACGTTATATTCCATTAGAAATATGCATTTTACATCATCTTTCAAAACTAGTCTTTCTATAAGACCTAGGTTATTATCAATATATACATCTGCTCTAATATGTCTATACTAGTGGACCTGTACATCATCCATTCAAAAAGGTATTGTCATCCAAAAAAATTATGTCATCCTTTATCCCTCCTTTTCTAAACTATGCTTTGGTTTCATTATTGTTACCTAATACTTCATGTATACATGCATGTACTTCATTGTTGATAAAACATACAAAAAAATGATGTTGCTACAGTCATTGTTCCATAGCTTCGACTTCAATACCGTCGTCAAACTCATAAAATCCAAAGGCTCTTGTGGGGAGTTGTAATGCTTCTTTGGAGAGAGCATCTACCTTTGTATTGAGCTCTCTGATGATGTGGTGAAAGTGCAATATTTCAAAGGCTTGTAAGTTGAACTCGATGTCCTTCAGAATGTTTTCCAAGTACTGGTTTTGAATGGTTTATCTTTCATTAGCCCAATCAATTACGATTTTGGAGTCACCATAAACCTGTAATTCCCTGCCATATTTTTCCTTGGTAGCTTCAAGAAGGGTCCACATGGAGATTAATTCAACTCTACTATTAGTACCTCCACCAGGTGCATGTCTAATGTGGATATAATGAGTGGCGTTAATATGTAAAACCACTCCCACTCCGCATTTAGGGGGATACTCCTGGCATGCTCCATCGAAGCATCCCCACGAGAAGGAGTGATCTATGTTTGGAGGAATAGGATTGTGCGTTATCTGCTTAGTTGGATCCTCCTTGTAGTCAGAATCCATACTCAATATGATGGTTGTGGTTACTTTGGGGGGGATAGGATTATCTTTAAAGACAACATTGTTTCGATCCCACCACAAATTTGAGATCAGAATGCTTGGTAGACCTGCATAAAGGGCCACTGTTATGTCATGAATCCAAGATTTGTAGCAGTATTCCAATGAGTATTTATTCCAGTTTGCTTGAGATTTGAGCTTCCCTTCAATAATCCTTGAGACTTATCCTGCATAAGGGCAAGAAGTAAACAAGTGAGTTATCAATTATGAATTAGAATTGCACAATGGGCATATATTTGGTCCACATCGTCCTCTTTTTTTACCAATGTCCCGGGTGAGCAATTTATTGTTCAGGGCAAGCCATAGGGTCAGTTTACATCTAGTTGGGTTGTTGGACTTCCAAATGGTTTTGTACCACCACTTTTTGGGTGTTGGAATAATGATTCATTTATCATATTCTAGATTGTTGTTATTTGTTATGTCTAGAAAGTATAATTAAGGTTAGGAAATATATTTGAGAGATTCATGGAGTGATTATTGGAGAGATTGTTGAGAGATTGTAGGAGAAGATGATTTCCCGTAACATATTCTCTCATTGTATAAATTCATGTTTTAGTAATGATAAAGTTTGAGCTGAGTGTTCATTGTTATTGGATTATTTGCTCCATTATTATGCTGGTGTATTTTCTTCATTTGGTATCATAGCGATTTGTAGTGTGAGATTTATGTGTGAATGTTTGTTACTATTGTGTGAAAAATAATATTTTCCTTTGGAGAGAGTGCAAGTGATGGTGTGGTCGATTGCATACTGGTGTGATCTATGGAGCGTTCGTGTGTTGTTGAAAAAGGCACTACGGACAATTTGGGCAGGCTAAATATCCGCATTGTCAGCAGTAATGTTGAAAATAGACCATGTCTCCAGAGGAATTTGGTCTGGCATAAACCTCTAGATTGGATAGACATTAGCTTTAAAGTAAATCGCTAGCAGTATAGAATCAACCTCACAAGATTTACACTCATTTGAGATAGGAGAAATCGAAGTGGGATAGTAAATGTTGTGTCCACCTCAAAGAGAAATTGGCTAAAACTCGTGGGTGCTAGTGCAAGACTGAAGTTCTAGCACCAGGTTAGTTATTGTATTTTCTATCTACATTATCGGTGTTGCTGACCGGTCGATGATGTTGTGAGAAAAGATGAGAACAAAGCTGCTCATTGTTGTTATGATATGAGGAATCTAAATGCCATTTTCATATTGAACGCCTGATATGTTGAGTTTCCAGCTATTCTATCTCCACTGTAATTTTATGCATTGCAACAAATGCTTTCCTTCATTGAAATTATTGATTCCTCATATTTATTTTCTTAGACAGATTCATAATTTTAGAGTGACCAGATTCAAAGTTTATGTAGAAAATAAGAGGTCGATCGTACGAAGCAATAACAATCCATTTGGTGGGATTTCTTCATCAACGGAGTTGCCAGTTGCATTGTGATTGAGAGAGTAGGATAGACCTGTGTGGAATGTTATTTCATGGAATCACGTGTGGATCCTGCATGTAATGCTATTTACATACACCGGTTTACAACATCGTGGATATTTACTTACTCTAAGAGAGATTTAGTAATGAGAAAGAATTAGTGCTCTATGTTTATGAGAGAATAAATGTAAAAGAGATTATTTTAAATCTCTTATTATTTTTGGGTACAATTTTTTTTTGTAAAGGGTGTTTTCTTTTTTATAAACTAGCAAAAAGAAATATTTGTTAGTGAAGAGAGATATAAGAAGTGTTGATTGTAATCCTTTGAAAGAATTGATCTTTTAGCTCTTCATTGTACTCAAACATTAATAAAATAATTTTTTTTTGTGGTGGTTGAGTCCCGATTTTTTTGGGACATTAGTTCTCGTCCCGGGTGAAGTGGGACACTTTATTTTGAGCTGAGTGTTCATTGTTATTGGATTATTTACTCCATTATTATGATGGTGTATTTTCTTCATTGGGGACTATAAATCTTCTTTCCATCCAATATTCGTATCCAAGTTTTACTGTGTAGCAACCAAACTTTGGGTTATGGGACCATTTGAGGGAATCTTCATATTCCTCCTCCAAAGAGATGAAATTTTTGCAAAGAAGTCTAATGAAGGAGTTCCACTCATCTCTTAGATCATCGGGGAGGTCCAGGGCATCAATGCTCTTCCACCCCATGCAACCTTGAGCCTGAGGAAAACTAGTACTTGCATAATGAATGGATAAAATATTACTTTTATGTAACAGATTTAACAAAGGAGGATAAATTTTGTACGGATCTCCCCCACCCAACCATGGGTCAATACCGATCCTAACATTCCTTTCATTCCCTATACACTAGACCATCCATTCTCCAACCAAGGGGAAAGCCTCTACCCATGCTTCCATACAATAGTCCCTTTAAAGGAATTCTGAGAGGAGTGGAACCATGCAGTTATAAATAGGGATGGGAAATACTTGGAATTTAGAATTCTAGCCCACAAAGTTGATACTCGGGTCATGTGCCAAATATTTCTCCCTGCCAAATCTTTTACAAAAGATCGGATTTCTTTCAGACCCCAAACTCTTGCTTCTTTAGAAGTCATGTTTCTTTGTCATGAAGCAATATAAATTCCTCCAGAAGTTTGTTGACCATTCCATAAGAAACATACGCATACCTTTTGGATTTTATCCAAGGCTCCTCTAGGTATTGTTGCAATTGAATTCTAGTAGACTAGTATACTCTCCAAAACCGATTTTACCTGGATGAGGTACCCTCCTATGGATAAAAATATATTATCCCACACCATAATTCAGTTCAACTCTTTTAATAACCCATCCCCAATCTTCCTTTTTATAGCAGTCGGGTTTTAGGCTTAAACCTAAGTATTTGAAACCATCTCTCAATGGACATCTTCGGGCTGGGAATAAATTTGCAAAATAATCTTCCTCTGCTTCTGAGCATCGATTTATAATAAGATTGGATTTCTCCAAATTTACCTACATACCTGTATCATTGCAAAACTTATTTAATATGTTCTTTAGGGATACAATCTTGTAAGGCGACATGCACCCCTATGAACATGTCATCAACAAATAACAGGTGGGAGATAGATTCTGATTATGTTACCTTGTTTGCTCACATGGAACCATTGGATTGGGCCTTCTTTATTAATCATCTTAGGGTCTTCATTGCTAACAGGAAAAGAAAGGGAGAAAGGAGGCATCCCATTGATTAAAACTGCAAAGGAGGCATTTTGGACACATCTGATTATCCAGTTTATCAAGGCTACATTCATTCCCAGTTGTAAGAGGGCTAGACACAGATAAGTCCATTCCACCCTATCATATGCTTTCGATAAGTCCAGCTTAAGGATTTTCTCTTTAAGGTTTTTTTTTTGACGAAGTGAAATACTTCTTGAGAAATGGAAATGGCATCATGAATTTGTCTATTGTAGAGGAATCCAAATTGTTCTTCCCCTATGATCTCACTCATAATAGGTCTAAGTTGTCTTGATATGATCTTGGAAATCAACTTATAAATTACATTACAACAAGAGATAGGACGAAAATCATCGAACGAGGCTGTAAGGCCTTCATTTCAGGGCCTCAATAAAATAATAAATATTTCTTAATCTCCTACTGAAATAACTGCAATTTAGTTTAGAATTTTCTTTCATGATTTTATTTATACAAGGAATAAACTTGTAAATAGACATAATAACAAATTAAATAGCATAATAACACCAACATCATATTAACAATAGAAACTTAGTAAAATACATACCTCGATCTACAGGTTGATTGATTTAGCCCCTGGTTCACTTATTCTTGTGCTTGTCCAAATTGCCCAACTGAATATTAACCTCCCAGCCAACTAGGAACAACCTCTCTGACTCCCTAGCTCCAAGAATACTTGTGGTTTCCTGGCCCCTAAGCCGAAAGTTCCTAAAACATTTGTGTCCCTTTAAAAGCTCCCAAAACAATCTATTCTTCCAATTTCCACCTTCTTCCTCTCTCTTTTAGAATTTATTCCTTGCCTCCTTCTTCCCTAATTTCTCTCGAAACAAAATACCCCTCCCCGAGTCCTCTCCCCTCTTCCTTCTCCTATCTTGAATCCCCCTCCTCATTCAATTCTCCAACTGCCTTATCCCCCCGTTAATTCCTCAACAAACTTATCCCCCCATTAATTACTTCACCTACTTTTTTAATAATAAAATAATAAAAAGATTCATTCAATTTATTTTAATGATTAATTAAATTTAAATTAACTATGATAAATAAATAATCAAATTGGGTTGTTACATACACCCACCCTTCAAGAAACTTCGTCCCGAAGTTATAGTAATTTACAATACAAGGGTAATGACACATGATTCATACATCCACATCAAATAAACAACATCATCAATTTAAAGCACTTATACATACTAGTGTACATGTGCAAGGCATGCATGTGTAGCTAGCACATACATGACTCACACATGTACTAATGACAATAATTATCACACCTAAAGTAATTTTTGTATGCGTCCAATCCAATCAACAAGACCATTCATTTCATAAAAGATAGTAAATCATTTAAAATGTTCGCAAAATGCATGAATTATAATAATTTAGCACAAGCAACATTCACTTAGATAATTATAGTTCAGTTAAGCTATTATAAATATACATATATACATATATTTCAAAAAGAGGAAATAAAGAAATTCTACTATAAGGCAAAATCCCCATGCACTCTCAACTACTTCTAGTCATCCTTCCTCCCTAACCTACTTCCATATTCCATCCCTATCCTTCCTCTACTGGACTATATTGGAGCGTCAACTATATTGACCTAACTCCAAGTAGAATTGTCAACTCTCTTGACCAAGCTTCCTCGGCAGGGAATTGGCAGTCATCATCACATGTCTAGGGGAGCATGAGCTAACACCATCCTCCCATGACTCCAGGTTGCAGAGGATACACAATGGGAAATTCCTCCACCCCTCCTAATAGAACTAGGGTCAACACCCTATCATGGACCATACATTGGCACTGTGTTTCTGGGAAATTTGTCATCGTATATTCAATTTTAGACAATCTCGCCAGTTGAAAACCTCCACTTGTTCCACATATCATAGCAATGCATTTGAACCAACATAATTTCACATACAAAGATTCATACCATACTGTTTCTCGTTCAATGTTCACAACATCAACCTTTTATTATGATTATCCTTTGGCTATTTCATAGCCCATTGACCTGGAGATTAGTCTATAACACAAACTCATACATATTCATGCATTATCATCTTGTAAATACATTTAATCATATCCTCAATTCGGTATCCATGTACCAACAAATTTAAATGTCAAAATTTTCAAGTTAGAAATAGATTGCATAATATCCATCATAATTCAAATAACGATAAACATTCATAGAATTGACATTCACATAGTTCCATATGTCTTAAAATTTCAAGTGTATCATTAATAATTTTACAGTTAATAGAAAATAACAGATGATTGGGCCTTAAGTAGTTCTAGTTATCTAAGTCAAAAGGTGGAATTACATACACCCAACCTTCGGAAAACATATTCCCAAGGTGGTCAAAAAAGTCAGGGATGATCTCTTCGTAAGGTCTCTGCATTCTCCTAAGTAGCAGATCCTGGGCTATACTTGTCCCATTGGACCTTAACTTGGTCTACAAGACGATTCCTGAGCTATCGGACCCTACGGTCTAATACGCGTAACAGTTCGACCATGAGGGTTCCCTCGTCCGATACCTGCAATTCCTTCCAACTTAGTTTATGAGATTTGTCAGCAACATAATGATGTAGAATAGATACATGAAAAACATTATGAGTTTTATGCAAGTGGGGTGGCAGTACGAGACGATAGGAAATGGGTCCAATTCTCTCTTGTATTCCGAACGATCCTATAAATCGAGGCGACAACTTTTTCCCCTCCCCGAACCAAATGGTACTCTTATTAGGCTTGATACGAATGAAAACTTGATCTCCCACTTTATAACTGCAGTTATTCCTATGTGCACCAGCATAACTTTTTTGTCTATCATGTGCTTCCTTTAGTCATTGCCTAGTCTAAATCACATGTTCCTCCATCTCTTGAATCAATTCTGGCCCAACTGTCACTCGGTCTTCTAACCTTTCCCAACTCAACATTGTCATGTATGGCCTTCCATATAGAGCTTCATAGGGTGGCATTCCAATGGAGCGATGCAAACTGCTATTGTAGGAGAACTCTACCAAAGGTAGGTACTTCTCCCAATGGGTTTGATTATCCATAGTATAAATCCTAAGCATGTCTTCCATAACCTGATTTACTCTCTCATTTTTCCCATCTGTTTTGGGATGATATGTTGTGCTTAAGTCCAACTGAGTTCCCAATGCTAATTGCAAACTTGTCCAAAACCTAGATGTGAATCAGGAGTCCCTATCTGAAATGATATTTTTGGGTAACCCATGCAGACGAATGACCTCACTTATAAACATGCATGCCACATTAGTGACATCATAAGTGTCTCTAACTAGAATAAAATGAGCACTCTTGGTCAATTTATCAACTATCACAATAATGGCATTGTGTCTATGTGATGTGAGTGGCAATCCCACAAAAAAATCCATAGAAATGACTTCCCACTTGGACATAGGAACATCATGCAGTTGTAGGAGACTCGTCGGGTGGTGGTGGTCAGCCTTCACTTATTGACACTCTAGGCACTCAGCGCCCAAATGGAATACATCACGCTTCATGCCTACCCAAAGGAAAAGATTCTTCATGTCTGCATAAATTTTATTCACACCCGGATGTGCACAATAAATTTCTCTATGGGCTTCCTTGAGTATGATTCTTTGAATATCCCCACCTTCGGAGATGTACATCCTTCCCTGATATCTTAATAATCCATCTGCTTCCAGGCTATATCCTTCATACTTTGGATCTAATTTCCTCCCACTCTGCAAGGTTGGAGTAACCTTTAAATATCAACTATCTCCAAGAAGTTGCCCCAACACACACTTCCTCAGATTGACTTTTAAGGGTACCAATGAGAAGACACATGGTCTCCTACTTAAGGCATCCATGATCACATTCTACTTTCCCTTGATGTATGAAATTCCAAAATTTCACTCACTCATAAACTCACTCTATCGCTTATGCCTAGCATTGAGATCCCTTTGAGTGAAGAGATTCTTTAAGGTTTCATGGTCTGTTTTGAGCTTAAAGATTTTCCCCAATAGATAATGCCTCCAAAGCTTCAGAGCTAGCATTATAGATTCCAACTCTAAATCATGAGTAGCGTCCGTCGTAAGGCATCTGTGCAGACTGTGAAGTCTTTTTCCATATCTGGCACTCGTAGAATTGGTGCACTAGTTAGTAAACTCTCAAGCTCGATGAATGAAATATCACATTCTTTTATCCATTCATACCTGACCCCCTTGTGTTGCAAGATGGTGATGGGCTTCTCTATCTTAAATAACCCTTCCACAAACCTCCAATAATAACCTTCTAGCCCCATGAAGCTTTTTACCTCATGAGCATTTTTCGGCACTGACCATTCCATAATGGCCTTTACCTTTTCTGGGTCCACAAAGATTCCTTCACCGAAAATGATATGACCTAAATAGTGAATTTATTTATGGAAGAAATAACACTTTGACAAATTTCCATACAAATTGTTCTCTCTAAGGCACAAAAACACCACTCGCAAGTGTTCCTCATGTTCTCTTTCGTTCTTCGAATAGATGAGGATATCATCCAGAAAGACTTGTACAAAGCAATCTAAGTAACTTCGAAGTACACCATTCATGAGGCTCATGAATATTGTTGGTGCATTAGTTAAACCAAAATGTACTACAATGAACTCGTAATGTCGAAACCAAGTTCGAAAGGCAGTTTTAGGAATATCGCCTTCCTTAATCCTTAACTGGTGATACCCTGATCGCATATCAATTTTTGAGAAAATTGTTGCTCCTTTCATCTGATCAAAGAGATCATCTATCTATGGAATTGGGTACCTATTTTTTACTGTATCACGGTTCAAGTCCCTGTAATCTATACACAGTCGTAAGGAACCATCCTTCTTGAAAAACATTATTGGTGCACCCCAAGGTGAGACAGTAGGCCTTATTATCCCTAAGTCAAGTAGTTCCTTCAACTGAATTTGGAACTCACAAATTTATGGCGTTGTCATCCTATACGGTGTCTTGGAAATTGGCTCTGCATCGATTTTTAGCTCAATAGTAAAATCAAGCTCCCTCTCAAGAGGTAACCCTGGTAACTCTTTTGAAAAAACATCCTTAAACTCTGACAATACTGGATATTGATCCATGGAGGTTACTTTCCCTTTATTGACTGCTTCCACTACATATAATCGACAACCTTGCCTCATGCAATGTTTAACCTTCATGTTTGAGATAAAGCGTAGAGACACCTTTCTCCGTACACCATGGATATCTATTGACCTTCCTTCATCGTTAAAAGAAATCACCCTTTTCACGAAACAATATACCATAGCTTGATGGGCTTCTAACCAGTCCATTCCAATGATTAGGTCATACATCCCTAGAGTAGTGACATACACCTTCAACCTAGTAGTACACACTCCTAGGTCTATTATACAATCATCAACGTTAGGTCGTACCACTTGTTTTTCCCCCGAAGCCATCTTGACTTACTTAAATTCATCGTGCTCGTAGGCTGCAAACTCACACTTTTCTAATGCACAAGGTGAAATGAAACTATCTGTAGAACCATAATCAAATAAAATATTAACATTGACATGATTTAGCATACATGATGACTCCATCATAGTGGATTGATGTTCTGCCTGACGATTATTAACTGTTGCATAAATCTGGTGGCTATTACTCGCTCTTCCCATCGAGGCCTTTCCTTCTCTATGCACAAAGCCTGCTTGTGACTCTGGACAATCTAGCTGGTAATGAGGTCCTCCACACCCCCAACAAGTGACTCGGGGTGGAACCTAGGTGCTTCCCTGTGAAGGCCTCTGAAATGAGTTCCTTCCCCTGGAGCTCCTGCCCCTACTTATTACTCCCTGAAAATTTCGTGGACCTGTCTGCATCGTTGGCGATGAGTAGGATGTTGCACTTGTTTCCATTGAAATACCTATTGTAACGTCTCTAGGTGTGACTCTATTTCCATAAGGAGGTGGCTTAAATCTTCCTCCCTCAGAGAAGGTCCTAGGGGCCTTCCCCACGAATCCATGATGTTGTGTAATGGTTGATCTCATACCTCTATTTAAGCTCATATGCTCCTCCACCTAATGATAATTTTCAATTGCTTCATCTACAAGCGATGGTTTCCACATCCATATCATGGCCCTTATCTTAGGGTTTAACCCGTACACAAAACGTTATGCATGTCGTTTATCGATATCCATGTACAAGACATATTTTACTAACTCCATGAACCTGATCTCATACTCTTCCACAATCATGTTTCCCTGAACTAGAGCATGAAATGATCCTACCTGTTGTTCCTTGTAGTAAGTAGGAAAATATTTCCTCCTGAAACTTTCCTCAAAAAGATCCCATGAGACAGTATCTACGGTAAGGTGCAACTACCTCTCCGGGTTACCCCACTAGTTCAAGGCATTGTCCATCAACTGAAAGATTGATATATTTGCCTTTGATGTGGAAGCATAGTCTCTTAATGTGAAACATCACGTCATTCCTTTCAACCAGTCCTGTGCACATTCACTTGCACGACCCCCAACAAACTCTTGGAGTTTGATCTTCTGTAGTTCTCTGGCGATGTCCCATGGTGGAGGCCCTCCCTCTGATTCCCTCGACGCTTTAGGGTTACCCACTTCAGATGGTGGGGGTTCCACTTCGACATTTGTTGACTGGTGTCCCTTGATTGTATCATTAATAGCCTCTAAAGAGCGCAAAATGAGAGCTAATACAGGGGATGGTGGTGGCGGTGGTAATGTGCTCGTCCCTCAAAACCTCAGCCAGGAAACGCTACCTAACGACTGTATATTTTAATTCTCTGCTTTGATACCAACTTGTGACACCCAAACCACCAATCAATCGAGAAACGCAACTAAGACAACTTCTTTTGCAGAAATATTCACATATAAAACTTAACAGGAAATAAATAGCGATAACATTTGATATTCACACACACACACACACACACACACACACACACACACATATAATGCAACTAAATAGACATCAATACTCTACTCATACACATGTTCATGCAGAATAACCATTAACACATACATGCAACACACACACACATATATATATAGATAGATATAGATATAGATATATGCATTACTCATCAATTATAACACATGTACAAACACACAACATGTAAATGAAGAGAGAAATGGGTACTTATCTTTTAATTGAAGTACACCAATTGCGTGCAGACCTTCCACGAACCTCCCAGCCTTAAACCACATTGTTCATCACTCTCAGTAGTGGTTCGCCCCCGAGCTGGGACTAAACTCCACCGTGCAGGGATTCTTAGGCTAGGTAGGGACAACAAGAAGTTGCACAACACAACATGAAGGATTTTCTCCAAGGAGTCACTTATGCCCACAACTCATAGACTCTCATTCCCCACATGCCTTTCCCACCCCAGGAGTGTACACCTTCATTGTCCAATAGTCCATCGACTACTACACCTCCCTTTCCTCGGGCTTCAACAATATGTCAGATTAGGAATTCTCAGAGCTCTATGGCTGCTACTGGACTCCCTCCAGGAGAACTCACTTCCTCGACACACTCTCTCACCTGGAGAGAGTTGCTCACAGGCCTGACAACCTGCTTCTTCTATCCACAGGCCTGAAAACCCGCTTCTTCACTTTTTCGCCTCACACACGAGCATGGTGATGGGAACAACATAAAACTAGGCGTGGGTAAAATTACATATAGAACAAAATGTAGGCAACCCGCGGGGTATGGTGTATAAAGGGTTTCAATTCGATTATGTTGTAGAGGTTCGATGTGGTTGAGGAATTCAACAAGGCATGCCAGGGTACTCGTGC
Source organism: Picea engelmannii (assembly GCA_009831015.1). Taxonomy (NCBI): domain Eukaryota; kingdom Viridiplantae; phylum Streptophyta; class Pinopsida; order Pinales; family Pinaceae; genus Picea; species Picea engelmannii. The sequence goes on along the minus strand of ML786805.1, from coordinate 112,130 downwards.
TTGCTGGGTGCGCTGGTGAAAAAATGGCCAAGAGAAAGAACCCCCAAAACAATATGAATTCTCACTTATATTTCATGTGCCCAAGCTGACACATGGTGCTCATGAAGCGCGTTCCCCTCCATTTGGAAGTTGTACCCTCTTTCCAAAGGAACTTAGGATATATTCATATCCCACTCACATAATTTAGAAGCTTAATATCTTAAGCTTAGCCCCTCATTCCAGCCTCTCAACCCCCTTCCCTTACCCAACCTAGTGGAGCTTAGTCCCCCATAACTCTTTCTTTGTGGTCGGTCTACACACAGAGATGTATTTTTATTAATAATATGTGGGTATTTTTCCCACATAGCATCTTCATGCTCCCACGTTGCATCCTCGGTATTGTGCCAGATCCACTGGACCTTTACCAGCCTTATGGATCGATTCCAGAGCTGCTTGTTCTTTAAGTCCAGTATGCGCACCGGGTGCACTTGTATAGCGCCTTCTTTCTCCACCTGAATCACATTCCAATCAATCACATTATTAGCATCAGGTATATACTTCTTGAGCAATGAGATGTGAACTATGTTATGAATAGTCATGCATGCAGGAAATGCAATCATATAAGCTATTGGTACAATCCTTTCTAGGATTTCGAACGGTCCACAATATTTGGCTGCCAACTTGGAACGACTTCCTAGCTTCAAGGAACTTTTGTTGGCTTTCACCTTTAGGAAAACATGATCACCCACTTTAAACTCCTTGTGAATTTTGTTCTTATCATAATAGATTTTCTACTTGTCTTGGGCAGCCTTCAAATTCTACTTAATCTACAACATTTGTTCTTCCATTTCCTTGAGTAAATCTGGCACAACCACTGCTCTATCATATGGGTTGTCCCAGCTTACTGGGGTGTTTCACTTTCTGCCATTAAGTGCCTCAAATGGGCTCATCTTCAGTGATGTCCTGTACCCATTGTTGTAAGAAAACTATACCAAGTGTAGGTAGTCTTCCCATCTAGATGGTTTGTCCATCACATACATTCTTAACATATCTTCTATCACATGATTTACTCTTTCTATTTGTCCAACAGACTCAAGATGATAAGTTGTGTTTAAGTTCAGGTTCGTTCCAAACCCCTTGAATAATCCTTGCCAAAACTTTGAGGTAAACTTTGGGTCTCTGTCAGACAAAATTGTCTTGGGTATGTCATGCAAGCATGCTACTTCCCTCATATAAATATCAACAACATTAATTTCATTGTGAGTAGTCTTCAATGGAATAAAATGGGCAACTTTTGTAAGCTTATCCACCACCACCATGATGGAATCATGTTGCTTGTTTGTTCTGGGAAATCCTATGATGAAATCCATTGTCACCACTTTCCACTTCCACTCAGGAATGGGTAATGGCTGGAGCAACCCAGTTGGGTTTCTATGCTCAACATTTACCCTTTGACACTCCAATCATTTAGTTATGTATTCAGAAATCTCCCTCTTCATGTCTGGCCAATAATATTGTCTCTTGACTGCTAAAACTATTTTCTGATATCCAGGGTGTCCAACATAAGGCACGTTATGAATTTATTTTAAAATCACACTCCTCAATTCAGGATAATTGGGTACATAAACTTTGTTTCTGTACAAGAGAATTCCATCAATTCCCAATTTATAATCTTCATCTTTTTGTTGCATTGTACCTTGCTGCAATTTAGTTACCAATTCCATGTACTGCAAATCAAATTTTGCAGCCTCATAAATTCTTCCTTTAAGTTCCATATGATACATGCTAATGGTTGTAGCATTCATTTCATGCACTCTTCTGCTGAGTGCATCAACCACTTTGTTCTCCTTTCCTTTGATGTGCTTGATATCAAAGTCATATTCACAGAAGAATTCCAACCATCTACTTTGCCTAGCATTCAAGGTAGGATGATCAAACAAGTACTTCAGACCATTATGGTCTATCCTCAAATCAAACCTCTTTCCCATGAGGTAGTGCCTCCACTTCTTCAAGGTGTGAACTATGGATGCCAACTCCAAATCATGAGTGGCATAGATCCTTTCATGGTCTTTCAATTTTCTGGACTTGAAACATATCACAAATCCTTTCTGACTAAGGACTCCTCCCAGTCCTTCTTTGCATGCATCTGTGCAAACCATGAAATCTTCATTCAGATCTGCAATCTTCATAATTGGAGCACTGGTTAACAGTTGCTTCAATTGTTGGAATCTCATTTCATATTCTTCTCTCCATTGAAACTTCTTCCCCTTCCTTTTCAAGGAAGTGATGGGGTGAGCTATTCTCGAAAACCCTGCAATGAACCGTCTGTAGTAGCTAGCTAGACCCATGAATGATCTGACTTCTATCACATTTTTAGGTGTTGTCCACCCTTTAATGGCCTCAATATTTCCAGGGTCTACTGCTATCCCTTCTTCAGATATGATATTCCCCAAATAATGAATTTTGTTTTGATAAAATGAGCATTTGCTCAATTTAGCATACAATTGATTCTCTCTTAGCACTTGCAACACCATCCTCAAATTATGCTCATGTTCTTCATCCAAAAAGAAAATGACAAACTTGTCTAAATATTCTCGAAAAATGTCATTCATTAAGCACACGAAAACAACTGGTGCATTTGATAACCCAAATGGCACCACTGTGAACTCATAATGACCATACCTTGTCCTGAAGGTGGTCTTGTTGATGTATTCCTCTTTAATCCTTACCTGATGGTATCCTGACCTGAGATCTATTTTTGAAAATATCTTAGCATCCTTCAAGTGATTGAAGAGATCATCAATCCTTGGTAGAGGATACTTGTTCTTTATAGTCATTTTATTCAATTTTCTGAAATCGATGCACAATCTCAATGTCCCATATTTCTTTTTCATGAACAAGACTGGGGCACCCCAAGGTGACACACTTGGGCATATGTACCCCTTCTTTAAAAGTTCTTCCAGCTGCATTTGCAACTCCTTCTGCTCTGGTGTACTTGTTCTGTAAGGAATCTTTGATATTGGAGCTGCTCCAGGCATTAAATTGATAGAGAAATCAATATCTCTCTTTGGGGGTAGTCCTAGTACCTCCTTGAACACATCTTCTAAATATTCCAGGACTGCATGATCCTCCATATTTTTCACCTTATCCTTAGATTCTTCCTCCATACGGGCTATAAATATTTGACATCCCTTCCTGTAACACTTCTTCAGCTACATTGCTGAGATTTCTCGGACAGTAACTGCCTTGGGAATTCCTTGGACTGCTCTATGATTTCCTTCCTCATACAAGCATGTGAATGCCTTGTTATGACAGTCTAATAGGGCATGGTGTTGGTCTAACCAATCCATACCAATTAGGAAATCATATGATCCCAAAGACAAGATGTTCAAATCTTCCTTGGTATTTAGTCCATTCATGCCCACTGGACATGATTTAACCAACTCAACAACTTTTCTCTTGGCTCCTGTAGCCAGCTGTACCGGTCAATATTTCTCATGCTTACTTCTTGGAAAAAAAAAATTACCACAACTTTAGGATCTATGTAACTATGAGTAGCTTTTGAGTCTATTAAAATAGTAAAGGCATGGTTATTGATCATACCTTCAACTTCAATCATGTGTGATTGAAACTCCATTTTCTTGTTTTCCAGGGCTGCATAGATCCTTGGTACTCTTTTTCCCATGTCCTCCATTGTTTCTGCTTGTTGAACATGGTGAACAGATCTCACCTTGTCCTTTTTGTGAGGGAAATACATATATACTTATGATATCCATTACAACCCCAACATTACATAGGTGTTTGCCTTGGCCTTTTCCCACCTACTTCAGTCATCCTGGGCTCTCTCAGAACTGGTTATCCTTGAGGACTATTTCTGAAAAATGGTGGTTTGTTTCCCTTCTGCCTCTGTTCCTTCTTGAACATCTTCTTGTCTTCCCAAGATCTTTGGAAAGTAGGCTTTCCCCTATGTTGATCATATAAGATTTTTTCTCTTTTTATGGTTTCCTCCAGAGTCTTGGGATCATCATATTGGATTTTGTCACAGATAAAAGATGGAAGCCCACTTAGATACCTCTGAATATTGATTGTCTCCTCCCTAATGAAAAATACATACTTCAACAGCTCTAGAAATATCCTTTCATATTCATATATAGTCATGTTTCCCAATTTAAGTTCAAAGAACTCTTTCATCTTCTTGTCATAGTATCTCTTGGTTAAGTACTTCTTTTCAAAATGTTTCTTGAATTCCTTCCATGTGACATCCTTCTCTCTAATGTGATGCACTTTCACAAGCTAATATCACCACATGGATGCCTTTCCTTTCATATGATAAACTGTGATTCTTCCTTCTGCATGAGAGGAATAATTATGCAATTGGAAATATTTCCTCATGCCAAGTAGCCATGTTTCAGCCTCTTCATATTTCTTATGCTCTCCATCAAAAGTAGGAGGTTTGATCTTATTCATTTATCCTTTCAACTCATCCACCCCAGAACTCCTATGTTTCATGATAAGGGATGGACACTAGCTACTGTGTGCTCTCCTATGGGAATTCTTTTGAGAGTGTTGGTGATGGCTACTACCACTCCTTGACCTTCCTTTCTTATCAGGGGTCCCACAACTTCTTGATTTGTTGGAGCCACTCTCCTTATCCAACTTCCTTTCAATTCTTTCCAGTCTCCTCATTAACTTCATATTGAAGTCTTCCTTTTGCTCCTTGGCTCTCTTAAGTATTTCATTATCTTCCTGGTGAATTTGGACATCTTTTTGTGAATTCTTAATGATGTTCATCATGCTCACTTCTTTATCTATTTCTTCTCCATGCCCACTGGAGCGTGTTCCTTCAACTCCCAAATGGACATCAATTCCTCTATCTTCATCCTCCATATTGTAAGCCTCTTCTGCTTCCTTCATTTCTCTTCACTAGGTAACAATTTTGTTTGGTTATGACAATTGGTAATGTTGCAAAAATGTGTAGTCAACCAAATTTTTGTCAGGCTATTAAACTTAATAATTCTCCAGAATAACTTAAACAATCTGATTCAATCAAAATAATATCAGACTCTATTTTTTGCGGGCCTTGGTCGATCAAGAACCCCTCATGATTCTATCTCTAAGCCCTACTCTGTTCTGCAACAATTTTCGGGCACTAGCCCCTTTTCTTCAGCCCTTAACTCCCATGTGACCATGGTTGTGACCAAATGCTAAAACAATCAGACTCTTACTCTGTGCTTCAGAGTTTCGTGCTTCAAGTGTTTTCAACTCACTTCAATACCAATCTCCTGAACTCCGAACTCGTGAAGTTCACAATTGACGTGAAAGGAATCAATGGTCCCTGCTCTCTACCCAAATCAACATACACAATTATCTTCGGGACTCCATGCTTCAAGGTTTCCAAACCTTTCAATGCCACAAGCCTCCGGAGTGTCATATCTTCTAACACGCGTCCACGACTTTCAATGGTCATCGCTGATGAACTTCATTGATGAACTTTAGCTCTTTGGCCTTCAGAAGTTCTTGCTCCACCCACTTGCACTGGATTCCTAAAAAATGTAGGATCTGGCACCAAGCGTCCCTTGCGACCATCAGGGGCCCTACTAACCATGATCAAGAAGAGTTCCACATGGAAAAATATTAGAAATGGACACATGGAACAATATGATAGGTGACATGTGTCACACTCTAATTGGAAATTATATTCTCCAAAGATTATTAACTCACTAACACGTGGCACACATCCCATGTGTCCACATCATCCCTGGTGACGTCAGCAGGTCACGTCACTTTGAGACTTTAGGTTTCAGAATATTTTACACCTGCATTCCTCAAATCTCCCAAACTTCAAACTTCTGAACTACTTTATCTTCCAAGGTCCACATGGTACAACTGTCAACAATTAAGGTGGTGACACATGGCCCCATGTGTCGGATTTCTTTTGGTCCAACAAGGTCATCAAATTTCCATTCTGACTAACACATGGTACGACTAAGGAAGTCCACATCACCCTGGGTGACATCATCATGCCAAGTCACTTCGGGACTTCGGGCTTCGGGACTTCAAGAGAATTCACCTTAGCACACCATGTTTCTCTCGAACGTCGAATTCCCAAACTAGTCGAACTGTTGTTGTGCCTTACCACTTGCTCTTAGCTTGATCCATGGCTCTGATCTAACTTCAGTCGATCCAACGTTCAAGATATTTTCCTCGGATCTATGGTATAGATCCACTCCGAGATTTCAAAACTTCGAGCTTCGACCCTTTCTGCTCTATAACACATAAACTTCCACGAAGTCGCGAAGTTCGAAGTACTTAGAGGTTAATTTTCATGCACCTTTTTCCCAGATCTGACGATTGTGAAGGATCCTCCTTCTCTCGAACAGATCCCACAACACAATTTCAAACCTCATGGCCCATCACAATGGTGGTTGTGACTTCTTTATTTGTTGCCATTCCATAATTCACTATACCTCTTGAGCTTCTGAACATAGTCCTAGGTATTCTCTTGGCACCTAGGGACGCTTTGAGGTTGATAATTTGTCCCTCTCAACAACAATTCACTTTGAAACCTTTGTTTCATTAAACACTACCATGGCCCATCCAGGCTCAGTGTCGAAACCATGGCTCTGATACCATTCTGTAACATCCTCGACCCTCAAAACCTCAGCCAAGCAACACTACCTAACGACTGTATCTTTTAATTCTCTGCTTTGATACCAACTTGTGATGCCCCAACCACCAATCGGTCGGGCAACACCATTGAGACAACTTCTTTTGCAGAAATATTCACATATAAAACTTAACAGGAAATAAATAGCAATAACATCTGACATTCACACACACACACACACACACACACACACACACACACACACACATATACGTCAACAGGTCACATCACTTCGAGACTTCGGGCTTCAAAATATTTTACACTTGCATTCCTCAAATCTCTCAAACTTCGAACTTCTGAACTACTTTATCTTCCGGGGTCCACATGGTACAACTGTCAACAATTAAGGTGGTGACACGTGGCCCCATGTGTCGGATTTCTTTTGGTCCAACAAGGTCGTCAAAGTTCCATTTTGACTGACACGTGGTAGGACTAAGGAAGTTCACATCACCCTGAGTGATTTCATCATGCCATGTCACTTCGGGACTTCGGGTTAATTCACCTTAGCACACCTCGTTTCTCCCAAACGTCGAATTCCCGAACTAGTCAATCTGTCGTTGCACTTTACCACTTGCTCTTTGTTTGATCTACGGTTCTGATCTACTCCAAGACTTCAGAACATCGGGCTTTGGCCCTTTCTTCTCTATAACACATAAACTTCGTCGAAGTCGTGAAGTTCGAAGTACTTAGAGGTTAATGTTCATGCATTTTTTTCCCATATTTGACAGTTATGAAGGATCCTCCTTCTCTCGAACAAATCCCACGACCCAATTTCAAACCTCGCGGCCCATCACAAAGGTGGTTGTGACTTCTTTCTCTGTTGCCATTCCATAAGTCATTATACCTCCTGAGCTTCTGAACACATTCCCAGGTATTCTCATGGCACCTAGGGATGCTCTGAGGTTGATAATTTGTCCCTCTCGACAACAATTCACTCTGAAACCTTTGTTTCATTAACAAATACCATGGCCCATCCAGGCTTAGTGTTGAAACCATGGCTCTGATACCATCCTGTAATGTCCCTGGCCCTCAAAACCTCACCCGAGCAATGCTACCTAACAATTGTATCTTTTAATTCTCTGCTCTGATACCAACTTGTGATGCTCCAACCACCAACCGATCGGGCAACACCACTGAGACAACTTCTTTTGCGGAAATATTCCCATATAAAACTTAATAGGAAATAAATAGAGATAACATCTGATATTCACACACACACACACACACACACACACACACACACACACACACACACACACACATATATAATGAAATTAAACATACATCAATACTCTACTCATACACTTGTTCATGCATAAGAAACATTAACACATATAGGCAACATATACATATAGGAATTACTCATCAATTATAACACATCTACAAATACACAACATGTAAATGAACAGAGAAATGGGTACTTATCTTTTAATTGAAGTACACCAATTGCGTGTAGACCTTCCATGAACCTCCCAGCCTTAGACCACACTGGTCATCACTCTCAGTAGTGGGTCACCCCCGATATGGGACTAAACTCCATTGGGCAAGGGATTCCTAGGTTAGGCAGGAACACCAGGAAGTTGCATAACACAACAAGAAGGATTTTCTCCAAGGAGTCACTTACACCCACAACTCACAGAATCTCAGTCCCCACATTCCTGTCCCACCCCAAGAGTGTACACCTTCACTGTCCAATAGTCCATCGACTGCTACACCTCCCTTTCCTTGGGATTCATAAATAGGCCGGATCAAGAATTCTCAGAGGTTTTTGGCTGCTACTGGACTCCCTCCAGGATAACTTGTTAATGTTTATGCCATTATTATAGTTCTTTGCATTTCATTAGATAAGAGCATAATAAGAACAAGATCACTGAGAAATACACATTCACAAGAGACACAACATTTATCCTGGGAAACCCTCTAGAGGAAGAAAACCCAGCAA
>ML786805.1:74870-93866 GCA_009831015.1 Picea engelmannii | reverse complement strand
TTTATTTTAATAATTAATTAAATTTAAATTAAAAACTATGATAAATAAATAATAAAATTGGGTTGTTACAGAGGCTGCATCTTGTTTTTTAGGAATTAGATAGATAAAAGTGTAGTTGAGGGGCCCATAAATCTTACCTTCTCGTCGTGATTCCCTGGCTACTAGAAGAAGGCCTTATTTAAGGAGATCATAGAAGGATTTGTAGAATTCTACAGTAAACCCATCGGGGCTTGGACTTTTCCCATTTTGCATAGGGAGGTTGCTTAGAGATCCTCCTATGATATTTCAACAGATAGGGAAATATTCATTTATTCATTGATGACAGAGGGGAAGATACTAACCACTTTAAAAATCTCTTGAATTGGACACCCTATAGGAGCGAAGAATAGGATTTTGAAATGATTCACCTCGGTCGTTGATTTATCGACAAACGAGCTAACTGAAACATTATTATCGTCTTTGATTTCCCAAAATGAGTTGATATTCTTCCTGTAATTGGCATACTGATGGAATAATTTTGTATTGTTGTCTCCTTCGTTTATCTATATCACCCTACTTTTCTATCTCCATTCCTATTCTTCCTCCTTCAACTGTTTAAGTCTCAGATTTTCCAAATCCTTGAGCTCCTCCAATTGAGCATTGGAGAGAGGGCCTTCATCCATTATATGGTAAAGGTCTTTGAGTCTTTCTTTCATTTCCACAAGAGATATGGATCTTCAAGCTTTCCATATGGGAATCCATCTCTTGATGGCCTCCTTGAGATTTTTTATACTGGATGTGAATTTCTTCATTATAGGAACGGGATTCTGAGGGTTCATCTTAACCCAATTGTCAAAAACCAGTTTCCTAAAGTCCTCTTCTTCTAGCCAAACTTTGCTAACTTTCAAAGGGGCCAAGGGAGAATCTAGATGGGCATTCCAAAGCAAGATAATCATCCGGTGGACTGGAATTCCTCCCACTTCCACAGTGTATTTGAATCTATAGTTATGTTATATGAATGCTTCTGATACTAAGAACCAGTCAAAACACTTCACCACCTTCTCTTCCCATGTTCTGAGATTTCTCCAGGTGAGGACTAATTTAACAGGTTCTAGGTTGATTAGCCTCAACCTTTCAAGGATGGAATAAAAAAAATACCTTTGTCTGTCAACCATAAGTTTTGAGCCCCAAATTTCTCTCAAATATAAAGTTAAATTCAAGTCCCCTCCAACAATTAGAAAGGGGTCTGCAAAGGCTCCTCCATTGATCAGATCTTCCTAGAACGGTATGCGATCAGAATAAGGATCGTAGATGTTAATAAATGTGAAAGGTAAAGAAAAATTCTTATGTTGAAGATTTACAAAAATAGAGGTCAAGATGACAGAGGAAGACAAAGCCTTGAAATCCTAGCTCCATCCAGTGATAAGTTCGCTAGACAAGCCTTTCGCGTCAAGGGTACAAAAAGACCAGTTTTTAAACCATCAACTGAACAACAATATTTCCTTCTCTCCTCGGCTCATAGTCTCTTGGATAAGGATAATGCTTGGGTTCATACTAAGAATAAGGCACTTGAGGGATAATTGTGTCGGGAGAGCCCTACCCCGCGACAGTTGAAATATAGGATTTTGATCGGGCCCTAGGGGGAGGGATGAATCTGCTCTAGGGGCATGTTTGATGGTTGCTTGTGTGCCCCTACGAACTTCAGCGACCATTTTATCTTGTTCTTTTGAGATGTGATATTTCCTCCCTACCTGAACTGTCGGGGGAGGGTGGAGGGCAAGGTCTCCACTAGAGGCTTCCTGACAAAAGAAGCGAGATTTAGATCGCAAGGTGTACCCTCTCGGGCTAGAGGAAATGGAGACAAAGGATTTTAGAGAGAAGGAGAGGGAGCATAAACGGTGAGATGGGGGTGGAACCTTAGGAGAGGCTACAGGAGAGGAAACCCTATAAGGGGGGGATGGGAATAGGGGAGAGGGGGGGGAGGAAAACCTTTTTTATAGGGGAGGTGGGGAAGGGAGAAAGGACTAGGGGAGAGGAAACCAAGGGGCAAACATTCAGAACTGGGGGAGAGCCTTTAGAAGTAACTAGAAACAAAGAGAGAATTCCATCATTCAAAATTGGAGGCAAATCTGAAGACAACTTACCAGTTCCAGCACCTGTCGTATTTTTAACCAGAGATCCCTACAATGTGCTCGTCGCTGCCACTTTTCCTAGATCAATTGTGACTTCTTCGATATTGCCTTCAATAGATACCACCTTTGAAAATTTTTCCTCCCGAATTGTCGATTTGGGTTTCCACTATCTGTGGTCATTGTGAGCAGGGGGAGTGATTTTAGGGAATTGGGCTTTGAAGTGGCCTATTTCGTGACAACTGAAACACCTGAAAGGTAATCTCTAGTAGTCTACACATTGTTGCCAAATTTTGTCTTCAAAGACAATGTCAATATGGCCAACTAAACCCTCCCTCGAATCCACTTCGACCAAAATCTAGGACCAACGTATGTCCTTTTCTGAGGACTAGTTAGGTTCTAGCTTAACAAACCTTCCCAGACAATTCCCAATGGTTTCCAGCGCCTCTCGGGTCCAAAAGGCCAAAGGAAATCCAAGAAGGATGGCCCAGACCTTTGTCTCCACCACCAATTCTCTTGTCGAATCAAAATTGATTATCCAAGGTTTTAAGATGACACTGGAGGGACCCCAGAACCAATCCTTCTTTTCCATTTTTTTATAGTCCTCTATGGAGAGAATAAAAAAGGACAACTAACCCCTAGAGAGAAAATGAAACTCCATCATATATCCTAGCAACAGTTTCCAATGAGTGACTATCCATGCTTCCAAGGATTTCTCCAAGAGGGATTTTCCAATAAACCTTCCTACCAACAAATTTCATGTGAATTCCACATCTTTGGTAATGGACAAATCTTCTCCTACAACCATTTTTACGGTCTCTCTTTCCTTAATGTGTTGCTCGTGTTTTTTCCTTCTGTGTGAAGGAACTTCTAGATTTTGGGACTCGAACTCTTCCTTGCTGGAACTAAATTCTAGGGGAAGAGTCCTAGGAGGATGGTCTCTAGATCAAGTAGGGTCAGAGACGGAAAGGTTTTCATGTGGGGAAAAACCTCTCTAATTAAAAGCTTCAACTACTTCGGCCTTTGTTTCTGAATGACATGATGCAAGAGTTTTGAGCGAGGGATACAGAGGGAAAGACAGATCTCTTAGATCCTCGTGTGTGGAGAAAATGCAAGCACGACAGCCAGCGAGGCTTGCCTCATAGTCTATGAGGTCCTCATATAGTGATTCCATGTGATCCTCCTGTACAGACTCTCCGCCCCTAATCACGAGAAGGAGTAAAGACCTTCCACCGAAGGGAGAGGAGGAGAGTTGGAAACAAAGAAGGATATCGGTCATAGAGAGAAGGGATATGGAAAAGGAGGGGAAAAGGGGAGGGGTCTGAGGCCCTAGGAGGAGGTCATGCCTTAGGTCATATGGGGGAGAAGGCACACCCAAAACCGTAGAGCCTGAGTTTTCCCACCTTGTAATTGGTGTGTCCAATGCTTACAATACTTCCTAGAAACAATTTAAGACTTTATTGGTTTGGTTATATATGATTGATGTTAGTAGACCAAAATAGAATTGAAGTTTGTAAAGGAACAACTAATTGACATAATACACTATAATATTCTTAAATGGTATCATGATGGCCATTTTAATTAAGGGGTCCACTAGTGCCATGAGGTAGTCATTTGGCATATTGGTTGTTAGTAAACCTCTTAGGAAGTTCATTGTTGAAGTTCATTGTATCCCTCTATAAACCTCTTTCCCTCTGTATCCCTCTGTACTACATAAAAATTAAGCCCATGGCATGTCTAGAAGCATTCAGTCCAATTTCAAAATTTTGATGAACTTTTAGGTAGGGTGATCGCATGAGAAGTCAATATTATGTGCTTAATCTCATTAAATGTGTTATTATGTTCCTTTGCTACTAAAATACACATACTTGTGGTTCATTACATTGAATGGTGTGTGACATGGAAAAAGTGATCATTGAATTTATGTAAGTACTAGTCGTTCCCATGAAATTTGACAGTTCTTGAATGTTCTTTGGCGGTGACAAATTGACTATAGAGAAAATGTATATTAGATTAATTCCTAGTTCATAGTTGCTCACATGGAATCCAAGACAAACAAGTTTGTATTGTGCAAATGTAAACTAGTTCTTCAAACTAGTAGCGACTCTCTACGTAATGCTATAAAAACTTGATTAAGGTGGTGCAAGTGCTCCTCCCGTGTATTTTTTTTAAGCATTAAGACTACCTTGTAAGTATCTTCTATCTTGATATGAATAACATGATGTCATTATTTCAAAATTCTCTAATTTAAAAATGTCACTCCCTAGAGTGGATCAAATAGGTCACCTACTTGCAACTGATGCAAACTAATTCTTAATGATGATTCTATTAAGAATATGACAATGCACATACATTCTCCATGTGCCATCGTTTTTAGAACTAGTATGATAGCTAACACACATGGAAAAGAGATAAGGTGAATATGCCCTTTATCCAACAGTTCTTGAATCCACCTCTTTATTTCCTTGTTATTAAGGGACATTTTTTTTTGCATCTTTTCATTAGACAAAATAATTGTTTGTAATAAATCAGTTGTATTCTTAATTACATGACTTGGAGACATCACTTGAGGTTCTCAAAATATGTGACTAATCCAGAAACTAGTCTCAGACAAGTGTTCGAGATAAATTTAAGAAGTGATGTTGGGGTTTATATCTGGACCCAGTTTCTAAGTGGACCCAATTTGATGATGTTGAAGTTAAGGAAGGTATGATGAGAAGAGATCTTATGCACTAGGTTGTTACATGATTAAAGGTATGTCTTTATGTATGTTTTGAGGGTTAAATATTGATGATTATGGTATATGCTTGAGGAATATCTTGGAGAGTCTTTGGCACATGGCTAGAGACATATGTTGGTGATTTTGGTCATATGATTTGAAGTATATCTTTGGTACGTGTTTTATGGTTAATCATGGATGTTATCGCACATGATTGAGGAATATTTTGGCACATGCTTGGTACAAGGTTTGAGACATATCTTGGTGATGTTGGGCATATGTTTTTGAGAGATGTTCTTGGTGATATTGGCATAGGTTAATGGGGTTGTATCATCTTTGATGATCATGATGTATCTGTATGAATGATAGTGACAATGACAGAGGTAGTGACCGTGATAGAGATAGTGGCATTGACAGTGGCAGTGACAGTGATGATGTATCAGTATCAGTGACAGAGACAGTGATAGTGGTAGTGACAAGTTGAGTCTCCATTTATATTTTAGGGGGGGAGGAAGGGGAAAGGAAAGGGGGTTGGATCATCCTTTTTTTTGGAGTCAGATAATACAGGGAGTTGGAGCTTCCTTCAAGTTGGAGGCTGTAAATCAGGGGGTTGGAGCCTCCTTCTAGTTGGAGCTTGATAATTTGGGGCATTGTAGATTCCTTTAGGTTGGATCTTGTAAACAGGGGGTTGGTGCCTCCTTCCAGTTGGTGCTAGAGAATTTTGGAAGTTAGTGCTACATAATTTTTTAAGTTGGTGCTTCCTATGAATGTAATCTTTTGATATATATATAAGAAAGCATTATGTGGTTTTCTCCCATTTGGGTTTCCACGTAAAAATATATTGTTCATTGTGTATGATGTGATGCATTGTTGAATGGTACTATTTATGGTTATATGGTTATTATTGGATTATTGAGAGTGGGGGTGAATCAGTAATAGAGCAATTTAATCCTTTTTAACCATATAATCCAAGTGTTATATCAATGAATCATTATCATCCAATAACTGTAGAGTAAATAAACAATGAACAAATGAACAAACATACACATACACAGTACATCCGTGTTTTACGTGGAAACCCAAATCGGGAGAAAACCACATAATGTTTTTTCTTATATGTCTTGAAGAATTACATTCATTGGAAGCACCAACTTTCTTTTTTATTCGGCTGCAACTAGAAGGAGGCTCCAACCCCCTAGTTTCTCAAGCTACAACCTGAGGGAAGCTCCAACTCCCCAATTCTTTGGCTACAACCAGAAGGAGGCTACAACCTGAGGGAAGCTCCAACTCCCCAATTCTTTGGCTACAACCCTGTATGTTCTTCGACTACAACTAGAAGGTGGCTACAACCACCTGTCCTTGCCCCGTCCTGCCACCCTGAAGTAGAAGTATAATGATGGAGCCACTGTCAACCTATCACTGTGAGATATACCGCTGTAAACCTGTACCAATAAATTTGAACCATGCATCAACTTGTACCTCAACCTGTAATCAACCTGTACCATAAACAAGTGCATCCAACCATGTACCAATTATGTACCAATCATGTGTCAACTACTCATCAACTATGACTCATCAATATGTACCAACATCATCAACTATACACGTCATGTATGTGCCAACTCATCAACTACTTGTCTCAACCATGTACTCAACATGTACCTCAACCAAAAGCCCTCACCAATTTCATCATCCAAATCTGATTTGTAGCTCTGTAATAGACCTAGTGTATATGATCACATTCCTGCAAACCTTTCTTAAATTCAATAACAAGAGAGTAGAATTTTCATCAAACTTTTCTTTAGTCTCAGATGCCTAGTTTTGGATTAGTCAACAACCCTAAATTGAAGTAATCATAACTTTGAACCTGTAATGTATAAAGATATGAAACTGATACACAATGTTCTTCAATGTGTTTTGTGCAATTCCTCCAAGTGTCACTACTTGGATCCTCTCAGAAAAGGAGTTATAGAAAACATGACATACCTTGTTGAATTCTGGCTTATTCTAGAGAGCGACCTTGTAGAGCGTGCCCCGCACGGAATATTTCTTGAATTGATTTGAAACTGTTACACATAATACTACAGACTGTACCCTAACTAACACATTTGATCACTGAATTTGGATCTTTTATTAAGAAGTTATGACGTTTTTACCTGAAACACCTATTTTTGACTAGTTTCAGGACTAGCCACAAACCCTATTTTCCACGGCGTGTAACTCCAAAAATACAATGAAGCACAAGCTGAATTTTTTACCATAGATACTTGGATATGTTTTCTCAATGGAATATAAATTTCAGGGTCTGAATAATTATATAAAAAAAGTTATAGCAAAAATGGTGAAATGACCTATAAATAACATACCTTAGAAAGCACCATCAAAAGAATTTATCCTTCCTTGCATTTCGGCCTTCTTTTCTTCACCTTCCCTTAGAATTTTGTCTTAGATATCCTTGGTTACCTCAGACACCTATAGATATTCAATATGCTCAAGTGTGTTTAAAATGAGAGAGCCTTGCCTCTTATTTATACTCTCCAAGTAGCTTCCTTAAAAACATTTTCTAGGTCACTTGGCCCTACTTTCCTTATTTTAGGGTTAACCCACTTCTAATTTCTCCATTAAATTTATTATTGGAATAATTTATTTTGTATTCATTTTGAATTATAATACACTCATTACTTCATTTTATTATTTACATTTTAAAATCTCTTAAACCACTTTGACTACTTTGACCTTTTGGGGCTTCTAGATGACATATGAGGGTCCTCCAACTTCCTAAGGTCATAACTCTCAAACCGTGAGGAGTTATGTGACGTTCCACATACCACAAGAAATGGGATGACATGTACTATCCATATAGAATAGTATTATCTGAAAATATATCATAAATCATACCGTTATCCATCAAACAAACTTGGTTCCATTACCCAAACCTGGGGTCTCCAACTTCTCATGGCCATACCTCTCTAACCGTGAGGAGTTATGTGACATTCCACATACCACTGAAAATGGAATGACAATAACTATCCATATAGGATAGTTTACCTGAAAAATTCATTGTCCTTCATCTCATTATTCCACAATTAAGCATGGGTTATCTTACTCCACAAAGCATCTTCCCATGAGGGCTTTCACCATAAGGGGACCACTTTGGAGTTCATCCATATTTACTTCTTATCAACCATGACAAGACAATAATGAGTCATATTTACATCAAACAATATTGGGTCCATTACCCAAACCTTTTTGTTGCGGGGCTTTCTTCAAGGGTTGACATCAATGACAACCAACCTTAATCAACAATCTCCCCCTTTGGCATTGATGGAAAAACTCTGATGCAATACTGAAATCATATCACTCATGCTCCCCCTGGAACCATGCCTCTGTCCTCTGTATATGATAAATTTGCCTCTGTCCTCTGCATATGATAAATATGCTCCCCCTGGAACCATGCCTCTGTCCTCTGTATCTGATAAATTTGCCTCTGTCCTCTCCATCTGATAAATATTCTCCCCCTGGAACCATGCCTCTGTCCTCTACATATGATAAATCTCTCCCCCTTTGTCATCAATGGCAAAGGTATCTTTCCATCTGGGGTTGCTCCCCCTGAATGAACTGTCCTCTTATGGTGCTTCCTCGTGTACATCTAAGACATATAAGATAAGCATTCAAAAAGCATTCATTTTGGAATAGAAATAACTCCAAGTCTTTCACGAAGATATTCAAAGGCTTCCCGTGGAAGTGGTTTTATAAATATGTCTACCACTTATTCTTTTGTTCCCACATACTCAACTCTGATGTTCTTGTCTGCAACATGTTCCTGTAGAAAGTGATACTTGATTGGAATGTGCTTCGTCTTGGAGTGCATCACCGGGTTTTTTGAGATACTGATGGCACTTGTATTATCAAAATATATTGGAATGGGTTCATCATACTCAACCTGTATATCTGTCAAATTTTGTTTCATCCAAAGAACCTGTGTACAACATGTTGCTGTTGCAATATACTCTGCCTCGGCTGTAGATAGAGATATTGATGATTGTTTCTTGCTTAGCCATGATACCAAACACTCACCTAAGCAGAACGTTGCTCCACTGGTGCTTCGTCGGTCATCAATACAACCTACCCAATCTGCATCTGTGTAGGAAATAAGTGATAGATCTTTTCCTTTTGGATACCATAATCCAAACTCTTATGTTCCTTTGAGATATTTGAAAATCCTCTTTACTTCTAATACATGTGATTCCTTTGATGCTGCTTGAAAGTGTGCCACCTATCCAACTGCTTGCATTACATTTGGTCTAGATGTTGTCACATATAGTAGGTTTCCAATCATTGACTTGTATTGCCTCTGATTTGTAGACTTCGAATCATCATCTTTTCTCAACTTACAACTAGTTTTCATGGAAGTGATAACTGGTTTGCAATATTCCATTCCGAACCTCTTTAGCATTTCTCTAATATACTTGGTTTGAGAAATAAAAATTCATTGGTTGCTTTGACGTATCTGAAGTCCCAGAAAGAAGGATAGTTCTCCAAGTAATGACATTTCAAATTCATTATGCATGTCTTTTGCAAATTTCAAGCTTAACCTGTCATCATCACTACCAAAAATAATATCATCGACATAAACTTCAATTAATAAAATATTACCTTGACTTACCTTGATGTAGAGGTTGTTGTTTGCACTTCCTTTTTTGAACCCTGTCTATCGCAGATACTTATCCAGTCTGGAGTACCATTCTCTAGGAGCCTGTTTTAGGCCATACAAGGCCTTCTTTAATTTACATGCATAGTCTATGTTCTCTAACAACTAAAATCCTTCTAGTTGTTCAATGTAGACTTCTTCTTCAAGTTCCCCATTCGAAAAATTTGATTTTACGTCCATCTGATATACTTTAACATTTTTGGAGCATGTATAAGCTAAAAGTAAACGGATTGCTTCCATTCTGGAAACTGGGGCAAATGTCTCTTCAAAGTTGATTCATTCAATCTGTGCATATCCTTTACATACCAATCTAGCTTTGTTCCTTGTAATCTGTCCATCTTCATTCAATTTATTCCTGAAAACCAATTTTGTGTCAATCACATTCTTATTCTTTGGTCTTGGAACCAATTCTCAAGTGTCATTTTTCTCTATTTGATCCAATTCTTCATCCATGGCCTTATTCCAAAATTCATCCTTGCTGGCTTCTTCAAAACAATTTGGTTCAATTGTAGATAAGAGTGTTAGGTGTGTTTGTTTTGGTGAACGGATTTTTCTTCTAGTCTCAACTCTTGCATCTTTGTTTCCAATAATTTGATCTGAAAGATAATTCTTTTGTACTCATTTTCTAGGTGTCTTTGGAATACCTTCTGAACTTGTTATTCTGCTTCTATCGGATTCTCTTCATCTTCATCTTCCTCTTCTACTTCTTTTTCATCTTCTTCTTTGAAAAGTTGTTCCATTGATTTGTTTTCTTCTTCCTTTGATTCTGGTCTGCCTGTTTCATCAATTGTTATGTTGATGCTTTCCACAACTTTTTTCAATCTTAGATTGTAACACTTGTATGCTTTCATTGTACTTGAGTAACCAACAAGTATTCCTTTGTCCACACAAGAGTCAAACTTTCTCATTCTGCCATCTTCTCTTTTGATGTAGCATTTGCTTCCAAAAACTCTGAAGTGCTTCACATTTGCTAGTCTTCCTTTCCATAGCTCATAGGGAGTTTCATCAGTGTTGTTTCTGAGCATTACTGTGTTTCAAATGTGAACTGTTGTATGCAATACATGTGTCCAAAATATATCTGTCAACATGGAATCCATTAACATTGTTCGAGCCATTTCTTGTATTGTCTTGTTCTTTCTTTCAACAATTCCATTATGTTGAGGTGTCCTATCAACGGAGAATTGTGTTTTTATTCCATGACTGTTAGAGTAGTCGATAAATTCCTTGGAAGTGAACTCTCCTCCATTATCTGATCTCAAACATTTGATTCTTGAATCCATCTCATTCTCCACCATTTCCTTGTAGATATTGAAGTTTTCAAAAGCTTATGACTTGTTCTTAGAAAGAAAACTGCAGTCATTCTTGCATAATCATCAACTAATAACATAAAGTATTTTTCACATTTTAAGCCCTTTGTTGTAGTTGGTCCAACTAGATCAATGTGCACAATTTACAGTGGTCTTGTTGTTGAATATTCCTTTGATTTGAACTTGGTCTTTGTTTGTTTTCCTTGTTGACAATGCTTGCATAAAGTGTTGGTTGGTTTCGTGATCTAGGGCATTTCTCTGACTGCTTATCTTTTGTTGACTTTGACAAGGTTATCAAAATGCGTGTGACTCATTCTTCTATGCCATAGCCAACTTTCATATTCCTTTCCTAGATAACACTTTTCATTTCCAATTTCACTTAACACATATATGTTGTTTGAAGTTCTTGCAGCTGTACCGAACAATTTCCCTTAACCTTCTTTTCTTATCTCACACTTTTCTGAATCGAAAGTAAGTGTATGACCTTGGTCACACATTTGACTCACCCTTAGAAGATTATGTTTCATATCTTCTACCAGTAGAATATTTTGTGCCTTTTCATTCTTGTTCCCAATTTAGACTGTGCCTTCTCCAATGATTTTGGATGAATTATCATTTTCGAAGGAGACTGGTCCATTTTTTTCTTTTCACAATGTAAGAAATTTGTCTTTATCACATGTCATGTGTTTTGAACATCCACTATCAATATACAACCCATGTTTCTTCTGCTTAGCTTGTAGAGTGATTGTGCATTCTTCATTGTTATACTGATGTTGTTTTCTTATCCATGTCGTTTTCTGAGGTTCTTGTCTGTGACTGTTGTTATTCTGTTGAGTTTCTTTAGGAGGGACTGTCATTCTGCAATCCTTGGCCATGTGTCCAAATTTTTTACATTTGTAACATTCCACTTCAATGCTCAAAGATTCAAACCTGTTTTAATTTCTTCTTTGTGTGTCACTAGGTCTCCTTGAATAATCCCTTTGTGTATAACTCTCAAAGTTGTTATTGTTCCGGTTGTTAGCTCTGCAATTCACAATTTTATGTCCAAAATTATTACATGCATAACATAAATAAAAAAATATAGTTTGATACATGGGAGTTGAAGATCTTCTGAAAGGAGGTTCTCTTATGAATCCTTCTTCTTCTTGAGGCCTATCTGTCTGTTGTTGATTTTGAAATCTAAATCTTCTTGGTGGAGGAGTGTCCCTGTAATCTTCCTTGTATATCTTCTTGTCCATTTTGATTGTTTCTACATAGCTCTTTGCATTTGTTTCTTGCTTTGTTGTTTTGGAGCTTAATCCCTTTTTTGTATGATTGTATCCAAGTCTGGACTTGTCAAGATGAGAGTTTTGACTGTTGATAATGTCATCCAGAAATTTTGAGCTATTCTGCATATTTTTCTTTTGAATATCATTTCTTAGTGTGACAACCTCTACTTCCAAGTTTCCAATGATCTTGTCATTTTCTTCTAATTGTTCTTTGATTGTTTCTTCAATTCTTTTATCTTCTTCTATTTGAACCTCCAATTTTGTGATCATTTGTTCTAGTTCTCAAGTGTCATTTTTCTTGTCTAGTTATGCTTGTAGTTTCTTGTTTTTCTTATTTTCTCTTCTGATAACTTTTATGGCACACATTAATTCTTCTCAATAGTCAACTTCTGCCTCTTCAATTTCTTCTTCGACTTCTTCACATTCTTCTTCGAATTCTTCATATTCTTCTTCGGAATATTCTTTGTCAAAGTATTTTACTACCATGAATAGAACTCTTCCTGTCTCATTGTCACTGACTTCATCTTCATCTGATGATGAGATGTCTTCTTTGGTGTATAAGCTTTTCTTAAAAACTTTCTTTGTAGTTCTTTTGCCTTTATATGTGTGTTTTCCTTTTGAGTAACCTTCATCATTTCTCTTTTCCTTATGAGGAAATTTGTTAGCAAAATGACCAATACCATCACAATTAAAACAAATTAAAGGGAGCTTACCTCAATACCTACAGTTAATTCCCTTGTTCAGTCTTTTGACGAAGTTGGTCACTTCTTCATCATCTTCCGAGGCATCACTATTGCTGCTATATTCTTCTTGTTCCTTTTTCTTTTTATTTGATATTTTGGATGCCTTGAAGGCTGCTTCTTTTACATCTGGATTTTCCTGTTCAGTTCTCATTTCATATGTTGTGAAGATTCCATGCAATTTTTTCATGCCTATTGAGTCCATATCTGATCTTTCTTCTAGTGTTGATATCTTAGGGTTGAATATCATAGGAAGAGATCTTAGTATCTTTTGAACAATTATAGATTCTTCAATTTCTTCTCCCAATCCTGTGATTGCAGTCATTGTTTCATCGGCTCGTAAGAAGTAAACTGCGATATCTTCATCTTCCTTCATTTTTAGTTGTTTGAACTGACCTTTGTAAGTCCGAAGCTTTGCTGATTTGACTTTTGTATCTCCTTCATAAATATTTTGAAACTTGTCCCAAATCTCTTTAGCAGATTTATAGTGTGCAACTTTGGAGAATACCATAACATTGAGACCATTCAAAAGTGCATTTGTGGCTTTGGAATTATTCTCACCGAGTTTTACTGCTTTGTCATTTGTTGGTGGAACTGTTGGTGCTGTGTATCCATCTACAATTGATTTCCAAACTTGAAATCCATATGCATGTATATATGTCCTCATCCTTATGCTCCAAAAATCATACTTTTGTCCATCAAACTGTGGTATTCCATTTTTATATGATTTGGTACTCTCCATGATCTACCTTTCAGTGGTTAAACTGATTTCTGAAGGAACCTGCTCTGATACCAATTGTTGGATTATTGAGAAAGGGGTTGAATCAATAATGGAGCAATTTAATCATTTTTAATCATATAATCCAAGTTTTATATCAATGAAGCATTATCATCCAATAATTACAGAGTAAATAAGCAATGAATAAATGAACAAACATACACATACACAGTACACCAATGTTTATGTGGAAATCCGAAACGGGAGAAAACCATGGAATGTTTTTTCTTATATGTCTTGAAGAATTACATTCATTGGAAACACCAACTTCCTTTTTTTTCTAACTGCAACTGGAAGGAGGCTCCAAACCCCTAGTTTCTCAGGCTACAACTTGAGGGAAGCTCCAACTCCTCAATTCTTTGGCTACAACCAGAAGGAGGCTACAACCCCCTATGTTCTCCGGATACAATCGGAAGGTGGCTAAAGCCACCCGTCTTTGCCCCGTCCTGCCACCCTGAAGTAGAAGTAGAATGATGGAACCACTGTCAACCTAACACTATGAGATATACCGCTGTAAACCTGTACCAATAAATCTGAACCATGAATCAACAATGCATCAACCTGTACCTCAACCTGTAATCAACTTGTACCATAAAAAAGTGCATCCAACCATGTACCAAGCATGTACCAATCATGTGTCAGATACTTATAAAATATGACTCATCAATATGTACCAACATCATCAACTATACACCTCATGTATGTGTCAACTCATCAACTACTTGTCTCAACCATGTACTCAACATGTACCTCAACCAAAAGCCCTCATCAATTTCATCATCCAAATATGATTTGTAGCTCTGTAATAGACCTAGTGTATATGATCACATTCTTGCAAACCTTCCTTAACTTCATCAACAAGAGACTAGCATTTTCATCAAACTTTTCTTTAGTCTCACATGCCTAGTTTTGGATTATTCAACAACCCTAACTTGAAGTAAACATAACTTTGTACTTGCAATGTATAAATATTTGAAACTGATCCACAATGTTCTTCAATGTGTTCTATGCAATTCCTCCAAGTGTCACTACTTGGATCCTCTCAGAAAAGGAGTTATAGCAAAAATGACATACCTTGCTGAATTCTTGATTATTCTAGAGAGCGACCTTGTAGAGCGTGCCCCACACGTAATATTTTTTAAATTGATCTGAAACTATTACACAGAATACTTCAGACTGTAACCTAAAAAACACATTTTGTTTCACTTAATTTGTATCTGTTTTTGAAGAATTTATGACGTTTTTACCCAAAACACATGTTTTTGACTAGTTTTAGGACTAGCCACAAACCCTATTTTCCACGGAGTGTAACTCCAAAAATACAATGACCCACAAGATGATTTTTTTACCATGGATACTTGGATATGTTTTCTCAATGGAATAGAATTTTCAGGGTCTGAATCATTATATAAAAAATGTTATAGCGAAAATGGTGAAATGACCTGTAAATAACATACCTTAGAAAGCACCATCAAAAGAATTTATCCTTCCTTGCATTTCGACCTTATTTTATTCATCTTCCCTCAGAATTTTGGCTTATATATCCTTGATTACCTTAGACACCTATAGATATTCAATATTCTCAAGTTGTTTAAAATGAGAGAGCCTTACCTCTTGTTTATACTCTCCAAGTAGCTTCCTTAAAAACATCTTCTAGATCACTTGGCCCCACTTTCCTTATTTTAGGGTTAACCCACTTCTAATTTCTCCATTAAATTTATTATTGAAACAATTTGTTTTGTATTCAATTTAGATTATAATACACTCATTACTTCACTTTATTATTTACCTTTTAAAATCTCTTAAACCACTTTGACTACTTTGACCTTTTGGGGCTTCTAAATGGCATATGAGGGTCCTCCAACTTCGTAAGGCCATAACTCTCAAACCATGAGGAGTTATGTGATGTTCCACATACCACCAGAAATGGAATGACATGTACTATCCATATAGAATAGTATTATCTGAAAATATATCATAACTCATACCGTTATCCATCAAACAAACTTGAGTCCATTACCCAAACCTGGGGTCTCCAACTTCTCATGGCCATAACTCTCTAACCATGAGGAGTTATGTGACATTCCACATACCACCGGAAATGGAATGACAAGAACTATCCATATTGGATAGTTTACCTGAAAAATTCATTGTCCTTTATTTCATTATTCCACAATTAAGCATGGGTTCTCTTACTCTGCAAAGCATCTTCCCATGATGGCTTTCACCATAAGGGGGGCACTTTGGAGTTCATCCATATTTACTTCTTATCAACCATGAAAAGACAATAATTATTCATATTTACATCAAACAATATTGGGTCCATTAACTAAACCTTTTTGCTGCGGGGCTTTCTTCAAGGGTTGACATCAATGACAACCAACCTTAATCAACAGTTATGATATGTTAAATGAAATCATAAGTGAATGGAATTATTGATAAGTTAATGTTGTGGTTGAAAATGGTAAAACTGTTCAATATTGATTAACCCCCCCCTACTCAGTATTGGTCAATATTCCAACAATTGGTATTAGAGCAGGTCTTTCAGAAATAGTCTAACCACTGGAAGGTAGATCATGGATTTCACTAATAATGGGACCGCCATTATTTGATGGTCAAAATTATGCGATATGGAGCTCAAGAATGAAAGTGGTTTTACAAGCACATGGTTTGACGTTTGGCACTCATTTGTTACAGGATGCACCTATTCAAAGAGACCTCTGAATACAGTAGGCAAGAAGGATTTAAGAAGGAACAATAAAATAGAAATGGATTCCATCCTGGAGGCATTACTTAATTCGGTAAAAGTCAAAGTGGGACAAGGTTCATCAACTGAAGAGCTTTGGGATAAGCTACATAATCTCTAATTTAAGGAATCTCCTCTTATCACAGAGCCAAAACATATTGATCAAGATAAAAAAGATGTTGAAGAAAGAAACTCATCATGTCCGATAGATTCAGAAGAAGAAGAAGAAGGTAAAGTAGATATTGAAGCAGAACTAATCAATGCCTTAAGTGAGGTAAAAAGAGAAAGGAATAAAAATAAGTCACTCAAGGAAGAATTGATTAAGCTAAAGGAAGGTTCTCAAAATATAGACTCTGAAGAAGTCCAACAAATGATTATGAACCTAAATTTCCAAGTAGAAGAAGCCAGAAGGATTGAAGAAACACTTAAAAATAAGTTGGAAGAAAAACGATATTTGGAAGTAGAAATAGTATCAGAAAGAATGAAAGCAGAGAAGAGAGAAGATATTTTGACAAGTTATCTCAAGGAAATATTTGAGGACTTAAACAAGATTGAAACAAAATTTAGTCAAAAATAAAGAAGACTTAAAGAATAAATCATCTCCTTAAAGACCCAAATTGAAGAAGAAAAGAGAACGAAAGAAGTAATGAAGATCCAGATGATGAAGAAACAAGAAGATTGTGAGAAGCTTAAAGAAGAAGTCATCACATTAAGGGTTGAATTTATCAAGCTCAGAGGAATCTCCACACCGCCAGTAAAGAGAGTTGAAGAGAAATTTTATAGGTTGTTGGAAAAGAAGAATGAAGAAAAGACTAAGAGTTATGTGGAAGTCATCAGAAGCCCTATCAAAAAGGAACAATGTAAGGCCTCAAAAGAGAACATTCCAGAAATGGAGAAGACTCAAGAAGAAGATTACATAAGAGATGGATATCCAAGAAGACCTTCT
This sequence comes from Picea engelmannii, assembly GCA_009831015.1. NCBI lineage: Eukaryota > Viridiplantae > Streptophyta > Pinopsida > Pinales > Pinaceae > Picea > Picea engelmannii. The sequence continues at coordinate 76,543 of ML786805.1, read as the reverse complement.
ACGTCCAGGTATCAAAGAAACTTCAATAATTGTGAAGGAAACAATAGAGGAGAAGATCAGCTAAGGCATGAATTCAGAAGGACTACACCATAAAGAATATCATTCACTCCCATGTATCAAAGTTTCTTTTTTGGTTATTGTTTTACTTGTAATAAATTTGGACATAAATTTGTATATTGCAAAGCATATGGAAGAAATGTTTAAGCAAGAAATGTTTCTGTGGCTCCCCACAATATTGAATGGTACAAATGAAACGACCATGGACACGTAGCTCGGGATTGTAGAAGCATGATGGACTCTTCCATGAAGGAAAACATCGATATCAGGTACAAGATGGTTTGGAGAAGAAAATAAAAATAGGAAGAACATGTGAATGACAAAATCCCCAAGATCATACTCACAGGATTTACAAAGTTGTGAGATCATGATGAATCTACAAGTAAGGAGGAAGATGTCAAAATTCAGAATGATGATCTTGTTGTAGAGTGGCCTTATATATTGTTCTAAGCCATCCGGCTTGGACACTCCCAGTAATGTGAATAGTAAAGAAGGGAAGTCTAAGCAACAAATATTACATATTGGAACTATATTTTGGGCAGTCTGATTTGTTTGCAAATTTTGGGAAGGCAGATTCAAAATGGTTTGATAGCAGAGGTACAAAATGTCATGTGACGAATTGGTTGATTAAAGAGCATTTTGTGTCCCCATGCAAACTTGTAGAGTTTGATTTGAATACAGATCAGACTAGTGGACATAATTGATTCAACTTGAGGAGTAGGAATGTGCAGTGATCAGTTGCAGCAAATTCAAAAAATATCTCAGAACAGTGAAGTGGCAGATTAATCATCATTGTGTACAATAGAGTAGCAGAGTCATGGACAATTGTTGTGACATATGGAAAGAGATGAATTCATAATATGTTTTTCAAGTCTATAAGAAAATACTTGAAATGAGCAAGAGAAGATATGTGATAGTGGATGAAAGCATGAGAGGAATTGCAGAAAGATTCGTTGGCATTATCATCTGTTGATTAAGGTTGGTTGTCATTGATGTCAACCATTGAAGAAAGCCCCGTAGCACAAAGGTTTGGGTAATTGACCCAATATTATTTGATGTAAATATGACTCATTATTTTTTTGTCATGGTTGATAAGAAGTAAATATGGATGAACTCCAAAGTGGTCCCCTTATGGTGAAATCCCTCACGGGAAGACGTTTTGTGGAGTAAGAGAACCCATGCTTAATTGTGGAATAATGAGACAAAGGAAAGTGAATTTTTTAGGGAAAATATCCTAGATGGATATTGCTTGTCATGTCATTTCTGGTGGTATGTGGAATTCCACATAATTCCTCACGGTCAGAGAGTTATGGCCATGAGAAGTTGGAGACCCCAGGTTTGGGTAATGGACCCAAGTTTGTTTGATGGGTAACAGTATGAGTTATGGTATATATTCATATAATACTATTCTATATGGATAGTACATGTCATTCCATTTCTGGTGGTATGTATAACATTTCATAACTTCTCACGGTTTGAGAGTTATGGCCTTACGAAGTTGGAGGACCCTCATATGTCATCTAGAAGCCCCAAAAGATCAAAGTAATCAAAGTAGTTTAAGAGATTTTAAAAGGTAAATAATAAAGTGAAGTGATGAGTGTATTATAATTCAAAGT
>ML786805.1:61168-73228 GCA_009831015.1 Picea engelmannii | reverse complement strand
GCACTTGTTTATGGTACAGGTTGATTATAGGTTGGTGCATGGTTGATGCACTTGTTTAAGGTACAGGTTTATTACAGGTTGAGGTACAGGTTGATGCATGGTTGATGCACTTGTTTATGGTACAAGTTGATTACAGGTTGGTGCATGGTTGATGCACTTGTTTATGGTACAGGTTGATTACAGGTTGAGGTAAAGGTTGATGCATGGTTTAGATTTATTGGTACAGGTTTACAGTGGTATATCTCATAGTGATAGTGTGACAGTGGTTCCATCATTCTACTTCTACTTCAATGTGGCAGGACGGGGCAAGGACAGGTGGTTGTAGCCACATTCCGGTTGTAGACGGAGAACATAGGGGGTTGTAGCTTCCTTCTGGTTGTAGCCAGAAAATTGGGGAGTTGGAGCTTCCCTCAGGTTGTAGCCTGAGAAACTAGGGGGTTGGAGCCTCCTTCCAGTTGCAGCTGGAAAACAAAGGAAGTTGGTGCTTCCAATGAATGTAATTCTTCAAGACATATAAGAAAAAGCATTCTGTGGTTTTCTCCTGATTTGGGTTCCACGTAAAAAACTGGTGTACTGTGTATGTGTATGATTGTTCATTTGTTAATTTCTTATTTACTCTGCAGTTATTGGATGATAATGCTTCATTTATATAACACTTGGATTATATGGTTAAAAGGGATTATATTGCTCTATTACTGATTCACCCCCCCTCTTAGTAATCCAACATCGTCAAGAGGAATATTCAAAAAATCATATGTCTCATAAAAGAAGCATATTGACAGGTGGAACTAGTTAAGACAAGTCATTAGAGGCACAACAAGACATGGTGATACAAACTGTCAAGAGGAGTTGTATTTTCGAGGGAAAATTGTTGACAGATTATGTGATTGATGTCATCTCAGAGAAGACATGATAAGCCATGAAGAATTGAAGTCAAGTGATGAAGAAAATTGACATGACTTATTTTAATATATGTCAATGATTATAATAATAGACAAAATTGGTGGACAATGAGCATCGGAAGAAAGGAAATAAATCATATACAAGAATCCCCACATTGATCTACATGACATCTTGCAGAAGAAGATAGGGGGAGATATGGCTAAGTGGTTAGGAATCATTGAAGGTGTGGTTATGAAGCCTGAAGTTGATTGAAAAAAAAGGTATGAAGGACATTGTCATTGCATACAAAACCGCCATATATTGATAGTCCTCATCATTCCATTTTCAATGGTAGGTGGCACGCCACGTGGTTCCTCATGGTTGAGAAGTTATGCCCTCTCAAAGATGAAAGCCCTGAAGTATGGTAAAAGAAGTTAAAAGTTGACCCTAAATTCAAGTAAAGGAGGTACTTAGAAAAGTATAAATACACATTAAGAACCTATCATTTTTATTATTCAATAATATGATCTCTTAGCACAATCTTGGCAGTGAATTTCAAAGGGAAGATGAAGTCTTGTGACGATGTGCTCTAAAGTATGTTTTTTAAAGGTCATCTTACCATTTTTTATATACAAAGATTTCTAGAATTATTCAAATAGAGAAACTTGAAGGCCGATGAGAAGAAAAATCAAGGTATCTGTGGTGCGAATTTCAGCTTATGGGTCATTGTACACTCTATGGAATATAGGGTTTTTGACTAGTCCTATAACTAGTCTCAAACAGGGGTTCTGGGTAAAACAATCATAACTTCTTCATAGAGGATCCAAATTATATGAGATAAATTGAATTGGAAAGAGTACAGTCTTTAGTATTTTGTGTGTGATTTTCAAAATCACATATCAAATATTGAGCACATGGCATGTTGTACAAGTTCACTCTCCATAATAGGCCAAAATTCAAGAAGGTCTACCATTTTTGCTATATCTCCTTTTCAATGACAAATAATGGAGTGAGACTTGGAGGAATTTTAGAGAAGATATCAAAGAATATTGGGTACAAGTTTCATACCTTTATTCATTACATATACGTAGTTATACTTGTTGGAAGTCAGGGTTTGTGACTAATCCAGAAACTAGTCTCAAACAAGTGTTCGAGATAAATTTAAGAACCGATGTTGGGGTTTATATATGGACCCATGTGGACCCAGTTTCTATGTGGACCTAGTTTCTAAGTGGACCCAATTTTATGATGTTGAATTTGAGGAAGGTATAATGAGCATAGATCTTATGCACCAGGTTGTTACATGATTAAAGGTATGTCTTTATGTATGTTTTGAGGGTTAAATCTTGATGATTATGGCATATGATTGAGGCATATCTTGGAGAGTCTTTGGAAAATGGCTAGAGACATATGTTGGTGCATTTGGGCATATGATTTGAATTATATCTTTGGTACATGTTTTATGGTTTATCATGGATGTTCTGGCACATGCTCGGTACATGGTTTGAGGCATATCTTGGTGATGTTGGGAATATGTTTTCAAGAGATGTTCTTGGTGATCTTGGCATAGTTTATTTGGGTTGTATCAGCTTTGGTGATGATGATGTATATGTATCAGTGGAAATGAAAGTGACAGAGACAATGACAATGACATAAATAGTGACAGTGATGATGTATTAGTATCAATGACGGTGATAGATATAGTGGCAATGACAGTGACAGTGATGATGTATCTGTATCAGTGATAGAAACAATGACAGTGACAGAGATAGTGACAATGATAGTGATAGTGATGATGTATCAATAGCAATGACAAAGACAGTGATAGTGGCAGTGATAGGTTGAGTCTCTATTTATATTTTAGGGAGGAAGGAAGGGGCAAGGAAAGGAGGTTGGAGCCTCCTTTTGGTTGGGGCCAGAGAATACAGGGAGTTGGAGCTTCCTTCATGTTGGAGCCTATAAATCAGGGGGTTGGAGCCTCCTTCCAGTTGGAGCTAGATAATTTGGGGAGTTGTAGCTTCCTTCGGGTTGGATTTTGTAAATAGGGGGTTGATGCCTCCTTCTAGTTGGTGCTAGAGAATTTTGGAAGTTGGTGCTTACTATGAATGTAATCTTCTGATATATATATATATATATATATATATATATATATATATATCTGTGGTTTTCTCCCATTTGGGTTTCCACATAAAAATATATTGTGCACTGTGTACGATGTGATGCATTGTTGAATGGTATTATCTATGGTTTGTCCTTCCTTATTTCAGTGCAATGCTTTGTCCTTCCTTCATTATTTTTGAGTCATGTTGCCTTATGTTTCTCCTTTAGAGGTTGACATTATAATTCCTATCCTTCATAATAATTTCATTCTCATTCCACATCATGTCATGAGTACTATTGAGTGTTCATTTGCACCCACATAAGTTCCTCAGTCACAACAAAGAATCTATACATGTTCTCACCTTTATGAATACAACCTTATCATTTGCATATCATTGTTGGTCACATAATACAAGTAAAGTTATATCCACCATTTCTAAGTCGTAGAGCTTCCTTAAGACAATCATAGAGTGGAATTTCCACCTTGGTCTCCACTTTGAGAGAGGATCCAAAATTCAATAGTGATAGATTATTGGCTCATAATAGATTTTTTTTCAAAGTGCTTTTATAAAGAACTTCTTAAAATTTTGTGATAGTAGTTGTCAATGTTTGTAATATTCGAATTATGTGGGTCATGTGCCCATCCAAATTCATTATTTTCCATCAAGGTTTGCAATTCCTTGTTCGAATACCACAATTATACTATGTAATTCATCTTCCTTATTCTTCTATGTATAAGATTGTGAATTAAACATAAACCATGCATAAAAATATATAAGTACATGCAAAGTAGAGATCTGATATTGTTTTTATCCAAAATAGGTGCACACTTATGCATTGTGCTACTGCAACATAAATTACAAACATGTTATTTCACCATACACACTAAATATGATGGTGCATATCTTAAATGTAACAAGATAAAAAAAATATACATGCAAAGTTCTATGATTATTCAGACAACAAGTTGACTATAAATTTCTTTAGCATAGAAGTTATACACCACACAACCAACACAAGGCAAGGAAACAACTACCCATATCCATATAAATATCATAGATAAAGAAATATAAAGTGTTTCATCTCTCATATGTTCATATTCAATATAGTACAATATTACATAGAATTGGGTAAGAGGAAGAGACAATGTCATTGGTAGATAACTTATCATGACAACTGGAATTCCACACGAACTTATGTTGAGTTGTCCAACTATGCTAGTTTGTTCTACATTGTTTTTATATGATTCTTGTAATGACATAAATGCATATTCTTGTGCAGTAAGGTTAAAACCATTGAACTTCATCATATGTGACCGAGTCACAATGTTAGACTACTCAACGTAAATCCTATTGTATCTTTCATTACAACACTCACAATCTCCAATTATGCAAGGAATGACCTCTACAATTAGATGAATTGTGATATTTACTTTTGCACAACTGACACAATGATCAATCACACATTCCCATAATTATTCATATATATGTTGAAATTATGTTTTGCATGAATCCAAATGATCATGGATTGTCACCCTTTGACTTTGTCAGGATCACTTTTGTCTATGTATTTGAAGTCTAAGCGTGGGTGCATGTGTCATTTGATAATGGGATCACATAATCTTATGGAAGTGTAGCATCTGAACTAAGGGTGGAATTCTCTATTTGCTTCATAATGTCCCCCTACTAAAGAACAACATCTATGATATTATGTTGTAAGTAAGGAAGATGAACCACTAGGGTAGAGGATATTTCTTATTTTAGAGGAGATTTGTTCTTTTCTCTTTGTTATGAAACTAATTGAGCTACACAAAAAATCTTGTATTTTGTAAGTTTGATATCAACATGTTTAGTAGTTGATTTCACAATGGATTGAGGTTAACCCTAACTAGATAAAAGGGCGATGATAAGTGTTTATTACAAGTAAAAGAGACTGTGAAGGTGGTGTGAATATAGCTTCAATAGAGTTGTGATGAGTCCCCAACACTAAATAAGTGTCATGGAGTAGGGTTGAAACAATCTAATGTGTTGTAGTCATTTAGGAAAATTGTGAAATCGCCAAAAACTAATGATCACGGGAGATTGATAGCATTAGAATGGGTTATAGTTGAGTTTGAGGTTGTATTTACTTTTTCTTATGAAAATTTTCTTTCTTTCTTGCCCAAATAATGATTTTACTCTTGGATGAATAAAGTTAGTTGAGAGAGAATTTGCATGAACATAATATTGACCATAAATAGGTGTATGAGGTGTAGTAGTATGGGTTCAGTTACCCCATAAGTGGGGTCAATATAAGTAATAGTCACCCTTGCTTGTGAATGTTTGAAAAAAATTCCAAGGAAGTCATTGATATGGAGCCTCTTGATTGTGAACCTATGGTTATTGATGATCCAAAATGAATCACTATATAATTTGTTGTCTTTTTTGGTATCTTTCGAGTTAAAAATTGGAGTCATGGACTTGTAGGGCTCATTAAAGGGGGCAGGCCGTACTTTGAAAATTTCGGGTCTTGAAACTTTTAGAGCTCATTTTAGGTATTGAACATCCATTTTTTGGGTCAAAATTTTGTAAACAACGTTCCAGCACTATGATGTCATTCTACTTGTTGATAGCGTTCCATTGGTCCAAATATCACCTCAATTGGGGTTCATATGAGAAAGTTATACCTCCTGAAAGTTGACATGTGATTTGACCACCACAATATCGATTGTATGCCATGTTTTACTCCATTACTCACACACATGGAGCTAATCACATGTGAACTTTCAAGAAGATTCTAGAGGGTCCAAAATCCTAGAGGGTCCAAAATCCTAACCCTAATAGGGAGTTGGGGAAAGAATAATCCTTAACCCTAACCCTAGATGACTATTAGGGCATTTTTAATACTAAGCCACAAGGAAAAGAAGGGGTTATGTAAATATTGTATTGATTTGTTGTTGCATAGATGAGCAAAGAAAAGGAGAGGGATATTTTGAGCAGAATCGAGGAATTTGTAACACACATGGCCACCCTTGTAACATTGTTGAGGTGTTGGGGTACTTCAATTCCTCCCATTAACTTAAAATTATGCTCTAATTCCATGCTATCACATACTCACTAACTTTTTTATGTTGTTCAAGCTACATGGTACCTTTGAAACACCATAAAAATTTCCTTCGATAGTCAATGTAAATCAAATCTATGGATCTACACCCACTGTAAATTCAAAACAACAACTACAATAAATTTGCAGTAGTTATTACAGGTGATTTGTAGCAATTGTTAAACTACCATAGGAAATTCGTAGCAACTGCTAAAATGCTACTGATGATTCATAGCAAGTGTTACAAGCAATTTGTAGCAATAACAAACCAACTTATAAAGGCTTCAAGAGATATTCCAATATAAACTATTGAATATGGATAGAGTAAGGCAAGGTTCAACCATCAAAAAATCTTTTTGTATCACTTAAATACATTCATATCAAAAAATATGCTTAAAACAATCAGAAATCCTCTAAGAAAGTTAATATTCACCCATAGGAAAAAGGTTCCATAATGTCATTTTCGAAGAGAATTTTTTTAACAACTCAAGTAAATAAATTTTAGAGACATAATTTCAAGATTATCAACTTTAATGAACAAAGGACCCATTTCTCCATATTGTCATTTTTCAAACATTTGATACACATGCTTTTCCAATGCATTTCCATACACAAGGCAATAATTTGTACCTAAATCAATTTCATGGGTTGGTTGTAGTGTTCTACAACAAAAGGAAAACTACATTAGACTTAAACATTCAATTTTGATCTTAATACATACATGTATTGCTACATAATAAAATGGAGAGCGTAAACACATTAATAAATTTATAACAGGAGAATCAACCATTTCTACACAATTGTAACACGGTAGAAGAACACTTAAATTTATAGGAAAATAATCCTTCAACTAGTTGCAACCAAAGGATGTTCCTCCTAGCCTTAGGCTCTTTATCACACTTGGTCTTTCTATGACAGAGGCCACCCTCAAGCGGAGGCTATAAATCCACAAGGGTGAAGTCTTGAGGTCTATCTCTAAGTTTTCTTACTTAGCTTGCAACTGAGAAAATTATTGCAAGAAAGAAATCCCTCTATAATTATCTCAATCAACTTGCACTCTTCCCCTTTCATTTGGTATCACACCAAGAATGATACCTTTTTCTCTTCTAAACAGTCCCTTAGGCTATCCCACTCCCTACAGTTCTCCAACACATGTTATAAAAAGAATCTCAATTGTTGGGATCCAAGAATTTTAAATTATAGGATATATTTCCTTCTACCATTTCCATTAACCCATTTACGTAAAGGATTCATAGAAATTATATGGCTAATTAATTAACATCTTTCACATTATCACTATAATTATTTCCTGCATGAAGATACAATTTCAATTCTTCAAAGAACAATCCTCTCTCCATATTTATGGTTTTCGTTACCATGGCAATACTCAACCTTAGAGCATAAGAAACCCTACACAAAATTCCAAACAGGATGGTAATTTCAAATCTCCTCTCACATGGCGAAAGAATACAATATATTGGCATGACATGGAGAATTCATACATATTTATGGGAATCCCACGTACCTCCTTCATGAAACTAATCCCAAAGCTTAGAATAACATAAAACATAGATTAATAATAAAGGTTAATTATCCAATGTTCTAAGACTTTAGGTTATATTCACTAGCTAAGGTATTTCCCCCTTATCCCCTTAAGCATCCTATGAGCCCCCCATTCACTCCCCCCACTTGTGGAATCATATCCCCCCATCTAAGTATTAGTCCTTTGTTTGCAACCATTAATGTTTGTATATTGTAAATCAAATCTACAATTACAATTCACATACATTTTATTGGCTTACAACCACCTCATCGTTACATACACATTCATAGTCAATGAAACACAACTGGGGTTATCACATTACTCCCCCCATTTGAAATAACACTTTCCTTGATGTTCTTTTCTCTTATTTTCAATAGTGCAATCCATGCCTTCATTCTCCAATTTCACCTGCAATGTGATCGTCTTCCTTGTAAACGTGCATATTTGTTGGGTATCTTGGACACAATGCATTTGCATTGGCTTCTCACTACCATAGGTAACTTCCCATTTGTTATCTTATCAACATGTACCTATATCAGTTGTCAAGAGAAATTTCCAAGTTATGACCATCTCATACAACCATTATCCCATTCACAAGAAATTTTAATATCGTAGCTAAAGAATACGTATTCATAACACAAAATAAGGTATGTTAGCAGCCCAATACTTATATGTATGTATATTTCTTTGTTTATATAGCTACTACAAACAATAATTCAGCTCTCTATATTTCTATACATACCCTCAAGTTTCCCCTTCCTTGAAACAATTTTCCCTTACGGGATTAGGCATCCCCTTCTTTGTTAAACAATCCCTCAGATAATCCATATTCCCAAGTATTAACATGTAAAAACAGTGCCAACGTAGGGTTCCAATGTCATCACGTTGGCCTTATTCCAACTTTTCATCTTATAGTAGTCATCATTTTCTCTTACAAGGTAGATTCACCATCCACCTATGTCATAAACATAATATATAAATATTATAAGTCATTTCTCTATTTATCTGTCAGCTTTTGAAATAATTATTACAACAATTAGATTCAAATTATTATAGGAATTTCCACATATACTTAGTTTTCACTACTACATTTGGGGTTGAAATTCGACATTAATTTGATGTTAAAAATGTCGGATAAGAATATGTTAAACATTGGTTAAACGTTGAGTTTGTAATGTCGAACTATCAACGATATATTCGTTCAATAAGCGACATTACATCGATGGATGAAATAATATAGATCTTGTTGTAAGACATCAGTTTTACAACATTAAATTCACAACTCATCAATGTCAAACCAATGTGTATAAAACTAGGAAACCATTTAGATTGATAATCAAACTAATTATAACATCACTTAATCGATGCTAGGCCAAGTTTTGGGCTATGGTTACAATGGTCCAATGATGATATACCAACGTGTAGGAAAATAGTCCATATCTTTGTTATGGCTTACTTATACTACCATATCCAATACATCCCTTTCAATAATTCTATTCTCCCGATAGATATTTCATGTAAACACAAAAAACACGTTTGCTTATGCATACAATTCTTTCACTGCCACCTCCACAATAGCACCTGCAATGATCTCATAATTTTGTTAATACCAATAATTCAATCACTTTTAGTGGTTAACATATTCAATGTCGTGAAGCATAGCACAAGCATGCATTTAAAAAATGCAATCAAATAGATGTTGTTTATGGACAAATTAGCTAATGTAGACACAGACCAATCTCCCTAACTTGGGAACCCAAAGCTAGAACAAAACAACACATAACATATTATTTTCCTTAGATTCATACAATCGAAATACCAATAAGTAAGGACTCATACCTCTTTACTGATGTTTTTCCTTGCTAAGTGTAGCTCCTAGCTTCATTTAGAGGCTTTTGGATAGAAACCTACATAAGAAAACAAGCTAACTAGCGAAAGTAACAATATTACTTTGAAAAATATATAAAAATGACCGAGAAGAAATGTAATAAAGACAATTTAAAATGAAAAATATTTATAGGAAATAAAACATGTTATTGTATTAATAATAATGGAAGAGTTACAACCAATGCCTTGGTGTTGTGAGGCTCTTTCCAACGGTTCATTGCTCCAATACCCACATTGCTTCCATGAGTTCCATCACCATCAATTGAATACTTTGATACAAGAATCCCTCAAGGCCAAACAAAATCTTCTAATCTCAAATCAGAAGCTAAAAATATCAACCATTACTCACTACTAGTTATTCTCCATTAGATATTAACCTTTTCTCATGAGAGAAGTATCAGGTTATAGATTGAAGAGGAGGTTAGGATGAGAGGTTAGGATCTCCCCAAATCAGGAGTATGGGTGAGATCCAAACCAATCAGAGGACACCTCATATCCAAAGCTTCTATCTAGAAAATTCATGAATTTCTTCCTTTTTCCTCCCTTTAAAACAGTGTCGCACCCCCTGAATTAGCAACATGAGACATTGTCGCATGCTGCAATGGTGAAACATGCGACACTTTCACAAAAAGTGTTTTTTAAATCCATTTTGACTTCTTTAAAGGAAATATGTTTCTCTAGTGATCATGGATTTTGAGCTTTGGATGATGGAAAGTAGGTGAACATTATCAATTGTGAAAAACTAATGTGTAACAAATGTGTTAATATGTATGTATGCATATCCACAACTTGCACACCCCCAACTATATTTTATTGTATTATTAGTTTGTTTGTTTTCTGGGGTACCTCCCTCCTCATCCTACTATGCTTATTATTATTACTATTATTAAGTTAATTTGTTATTATTATTATGTTAATCAATTCATTATTATTTATTTTTATTTTCTATTTTGTACGCTTGCATTACACCAAATACCACATTCTCATGTCATGCATTCCACCATGATGAGTTGGAATATTTATCTAATGCCTCAACACATCATTCAACCACCTTCCTAAATACTTCTTTGACCATATAGACACCTTCATCTTCAGCCCTCAGACAATACCAAGGCTACACCCTCTAGTGCTCTTCAATGTCGGCATGAAAGTTATAGTCCAAGATACTGACACAAGTAGGGATACCATTGGATGATTGTGCAACACTATAGTGTCTCCATATCCAAAAACACTATGACCTCAGTACGGTTATAATTTTGTAATAATATTATATTAGCTGCAGGAGAAACCCTACAGCCGCATCGTGCTGAATCAGGGCCGTCGGCCACCAGGGCCGAACCATTTTTTCCCTAAGCCTATTGCAACTGTTGAAGGGAAGATTCAACTGGAGGGTGTGGCACTCGGCTCACTTCGAAAAAGAGCGCCGGCGCTGGTATACAGGACGAGAGGAGCGTTTTATTTTTTAAAATCGCAAGTTTTCAAGGGGAGCGCCGAGAGCGAGCCAGTGCCCACTTTTCTTCCCAAAGGGAGCGCCAGGCATCTAGTGGCCTTACGCTCGGTTCGTTCATGTTCTTCAGCGCTCCCGAGTCCCTTCACAGATGCACCGACAAATAAATTCCAAATAAACAATCCCTTGAGTATTGAAAGTTGTCTCTGTCAATTTTTATCGACTATTCAGAATTTTTCCTAGTCGAAGCCTGGCAGATCGGAGACCTTGGACTATTGGGAGCTAGTCTGCGCAACCCTGTGGATGTAGAGCTCCAGCAGAGATTCTCCAATGGATTCCAACGGGGGCTCTGCCCCTCCTCTCAACCCGCCTCCGAAGATCACTGCATTCAAAGCATTGATTGCCGCAACCTCAAAGCACCCTCTCACTGCTAGTCAGCAGAAGTTCATCAAAAAATTAGATTCGATCCCCACGGTAGCTCTTCCTGAAGAAGAGACATGCAAAGCTGCTTTGAATCTCGCTGAGAGAGGGTTAATAGGCCAGTTCACGGGCCTCTGGCCGTCCCCAAAGTCGGTAGAGGATTGGACTCAAAGAAATTGGTCACCCTTGATTAAAGATGGGGTTAAGAGTTATTTTGTGGGCAAGGGGTTCTTCATATTCGTCTTCGAAAACCTGGATGATAGAAGTCTAATTTTCAGAAACGGCCCTTATTTCATGGGACCACAAGGACTGTACTTAAACAAATGGTCTCCCGACTTTGACCCCACTCAAGATGTACCTTTTGCTATTCCGGTGTGGGTGCGCCTCCCTCATCTGCCTCTACACTGCTAGAACCAAAAAACCTTCCAGATCATTGGCAACGCGCTCGGGAAATACATAGATCAAGCAGCAAGGAAAGATCAGTTCTCATGCGCTCGAATCTGCGTCGAAGTCGACCTAGAAGAGGGTTTGCCTAAAGCAATCAAGCTCACCGTTGTTGGGTGGACTCATATCCAAGAATTGGATTACGAGCAGCTCCCTTTCAAATGCAAATACTGCCATGGTCATGGTCACTTCGCCAAGCACTGCAAGAAAAAAGCAGAGGAGCAAGCAGACAATATAAACGAGGATCAATGGACAA
>ML786805.1:44629-56245 GCA_009831015.1 Picea engelmannii | reverse complement strand
AGAGAGAGAGAGAAGAAGAAGTGCACACTCTCTTCTCTTAGTCACGTCTCATCACAAGTGTGAATACAAGTGAGTGAATGAATATGTTATGGAAAGACTCTCTCCTCCCTCCATTTATATGAGAGGTAAGGGAGGCCAACAATAGTATGTGGGCCTAATCCCTTAAAATAAACGTACATGAGTCCTTGTAGGGCACACAAGTGATATCCCACTCTAGAGTACAAGTTTCATTCTCCAATGGTGTTGTCGTGCACAATAATAAACCTAAGGTGATGTAGACAAACAAGGCAAGTCCACACCACTCTATCATGAGCCTTCGTGGACTCCATATATCCTCCAAATAAATGTACTCCACTAGGTCCACTATATTCTACAAGAACATTGTCGAAGCACCAAGTGTATTCAAGCCATATTGAATCCTCTAAATGGGAAAGCAAGCTGCCACATGTAAACTAGGGCCTGAATCCCTCCTCCATGCCCTCCTCCATGGTGTGCAATGCACCTCGTCTCTTGTAGGGTTCTCTCTAAAAAAGTGACTCCTCCTTGAGACCTCAATGAAGGGCACCCACAAAAATTCCAAAGAGATCTCTAATTCCCAAAGGAAGAGCATCGAACTTGCAATCAACTAAGTTCAAGCATCAACTAAACAAGCTATCTCAACTATGCATACCCATCACAAATCATCTCTCATGATATAATCCATATTGAACCATCCATGGGATGAACATACACCATGTACCGCAAACATCATGAAGCATCTGCAAACATGGTGTAAATATTTCCGAAGTAACCCGAAAATATAATAGTTAAGGTGAAAACCCCCCCTCTTTATCAATGTTGCCTTGCTAGTCTTGTTCTCTAAATATTGTAACAACACTCTTCTTAGCATAATGTATCTTTCTTTGTTACTTTGTGTCTTCCTTCCTAGCTCAAGATATTCTAGATTTTAACCTTTTATAGTTAATTATTGCAAATAGATTCTTAATAAACAAATGAAAAGATACAATGGCACACACACACATTACACAAAGATTTTTACCATGGAAACCCAAATCAGGAAAGCTAGAAACATGTTTAGAGTCACACCTCAAATATTTTATTCATTATATTCTTTAGTGTTTACAATACAATATACATATAGGATCCTGCAGAATCCAAACCCCTAATCCATTGACCTGGATTAGTCAACAACCTTAATTCCTTAACTGGAATTAGAAAACCATTGGAAAAAAACCATGTGTTGAAAAACTGCGAAAAAATAGATGCAAAAAACTGTCGAAAACGAACCAAAAAAAAATTCTTGGGGGCTCCCACCCCTAAACCCCTTTTTCTCCCATATTAGTGTATAGTACATGGGATCCATTTTGAAAAGAATATAACACATACACAACATTCTCCCACTTGTTATTTTCTTTGCATACATGAGGTTACAAGATTATATAGTCAACAATCTAGGGTAAAAATGCCCATAGATCCTCTACACCAAGAGAACTTCTCAGTGCTCACATGTTTTGTTAATGAATCTACAACATTCTCCAAAGTGTCCACCTTCATCAACAACACCTTATTGTCTTCAACCATGTCTCTCACAAAGTGATATTGAACATCAATATGCTTTGTCTTTGAATGATAAGTTGGGTTTTTCATTGGGAAGATTGCACTTTGACTGCTACAATTTATACTTACAACTTCCTTTACCAACCCAATACCTAAACACAATCTTTATAACCATACTGCTTCCTTGCTTGCATGAGTGGTTGTCATGCATTCATATTCTATAGTTGAGAGTGTCACTACAAACTATCTTTTGCTCATCCAACTAATTTATCCTCCAAATAGGTTAAACAAATACCCACTTGTAGAATTTTTGTGATCCATATCTCCATCCCAGTCTGCATCAAAAAATACATGTATGTCCAACACTCTATCCAATCCCGGTCTTCCTTGGTAGCACAATCCATAGCTAGTAGTGCCATGCAAATACCTGAAAAACCCTCTTTATTTTTGTCCAATGCTCCTTCCCTGGTTTTGATATACACTTGCTCAAAACTCCCATTGCATGTGCAATGTTTTCTCTAATGAATATGTTTAATATATAGGAATGTAAACCGATCAAGGTTCATATTCTTGTAGGTGTAAATTTATTTGTGGATCAGTGTCCCAAGACATGGGAAGAGAAAGACAACATGTCTTGTGTTCTATATGCAAGTGTGGTTGGTAGTTTGATGTTTGCAATGGTCTGAGTACATCAAACTGCCAACCACGCTCGCATATGGAACATGATACATGTCCTCTTCCTCTTCTCGTGTTTTGGGACACTGATCCATAGATAACTTTACACCTACAGGAATAGGAACCTTGACCGGTTTACATTCCTACATATTAAACCTATGCAATATTGTCTCGACACATTTCCTCTTAATTAACCTGAGTTTCCTATTTTCCTAATCTCTTTTAATTTCCATGCCCAAAATGAAATTTGCAGCACTAAGATCCTTCATGTCAAATTTAGAGGAGAGGTGTTAACGGATATTTACAAATCGATGCATTTTTATGAGGTACAAACACTGGTGCGTACATACGCGTACCGCACCAGTGTTTTACACTTAACATCAAGCACTGGGGAAGTAAAATATTTTGATGATTATAGTTGTGTGAGACATCCTCCAGGACACAGACCGAGTAAGTCGACCTGAGAGAGATCCATGAGTTGGGTGTCCCCATGAAATGAGTGTGTAGTTCCTCTATGAAACGAAGATGGAACATTGTGTGCCCCTATGTAGGGAAGATGCCCATGAGTTGGGTGTGTCGTTCTCTTTGATATGGAGATGAAACGTTGTGTGCCCCTGAGAAGGGAAGATGCCCATGAGATGGGTGTGTCATTTGATATGAAACGATGTGTACCCATGTGAGGGGTGAAGGAGCCCATGTGATGGGTTTATTGTTCTCCTCTATGTAGAGAGTTGAGATGATGTGATACTCCAGATGATTCTACTGCGAGACTCAGTGAGATAGATATCTGTTGAGACTCAGTGAGATAGAGTTAGACTTACCTATAACCCTAATTATGATGTAAAGGGTACAGGTTGGCCCCACCATAAAGTGAAAGATAATTAATGTAAAATATAATTAATATGGTAATTATCAATTATATTTTGAGTTATTGAGGTCGGGCATGTTGTTCCAATAGACACCACTTTTTATGTGTCCATTCTAATATAAATAAAGGTGATTTCCCCATTGAGTAAACACGAAAAAACACATGTGATTTTGGAAATTTCAGCAAGTACAAGTTCTAGGGCTAAAGTGCGCACCTCTTTTGGGCGTTATCTTTCTTGGTTTTGTGAGAATCCTTTTGTGTGATAGGTTTATGGTGTGGGAGGTCTTTCTCTTGAAGAATATATCAAAGGATTGGTTGAGTTTTCTTCCCTTGTTGAGAAGGGTTTCCCAGGAAACTTTTGGTGTACTTGTGCATGGTATTTCTTCTTGTGATCTTGGTTACTTCAACAAATTGTTTATGGTGTAACTGCAATTGTCTATGGTTCAATTAAAATGATAAAATTGGAATAAACTCCATACTTGATCCTAGACTAGTGAAAAATCAACATGGTATCAGAGCATACGTCTTGAAGAACCCATTGCACAATTAGTCAAAGCTAGTCGTCCTTTTCTTCTACAGTTTCGTATGGCCCTTTAAGGTTTGCTACAATTTTGTATGACCCTCCTTTTCTGAGGTGTTTCAACACCTTAAACTTGGTAGCTAGGGATAAAAGTTGTACAAGAGTGTACAACCTACTTCATCACACCTCCAACGAGATTCAAATTGCATATTCGAGCATTTTGTATTTTTGACCCTAGGGTTTCGCAATTTTCTGCAGAAATTTCAGAATTAGGGTTTTTTCACCTCATTGAAGGAGCTCTTCAGTTCGTTGGTGTTCTTATAATTTTCAAGGCTTATTGTTTGCAGTCATAAGCCCAACAAAACCTAATCTTTCTATCCTATCCTAGCCATTAGGTTTTCTATCCAAGTTGACAAGGGTTTGTGAAGAATCTAAAAAATATGATGAACATAACTATGATGGAAGACAAGCTTGATGAATCAAGCAAATACAATTCCTGGAAGCTAAGACTTCAGAGAGATGAAGAAATCAACATTTCATCACTCCCAGGCATGGTTACTACTAATTATGATACTTGGTTAATTGACAGTGGTGCCTCTAGGGACATGACCGATTTTAGAGGTCACTTGACTAATCTTGTTGAGAAGGAGATCAATCTACATGGTGTCCTTGAAGATGATGCCAGATATAATTTGAAAGGGGTTGGAACTTATACCTTCCAACTAGATTCTGACATGCAGCTTTAGCTAAGTGAAGTATTATATGTACCTAGGATGAAGAGGAATATTGTCTTCATTTCTGCCTTAGAAGACAAAGGCTACAAGGTTACCTTTTCTGAAGGAAGAGTTCTTGCATGGCACAAGGACTCACATATAAATTTTTCCAAAGTAATTTTTGTTAGAGAAAGAATCTAATACAAATTGACCATCATACCAATCAAGGCCATGTTACATGATACTATCAGCTTGAGTGAGCTATGGCATATGAGACTTGCTCACATTCATTATAGATCTCTCCTAGGTCTAGGGAAAATGGTAACAAGCCTTCCAGAGATACAGATTTAGCATAAAGGTGTTTGCAAAGGTTGTGCTCCTGGCAAGAAGGTTAAAGGGTCCTTATTGAGCAGTGAAAATAAATCCAAGGAAATCTTGGACTTGATACAATCAGATGTGTGTGGGCCAATGATTGTTGCCTCCCTGAATGGATATTTGTACTATGTAATCTTCATAGGTGATCACTCTCGAAAAACTTGGATTTACTTCTTGAAGAATAAGGATGGAGTCCTTGCAAAATTTCAAGAATTCAAAGCTCAGGATGAGAACCTGACTTGAAGAAAGATCAAGGTACTAAGATCAGATAATAGAGGAGAATACACTTCCAATGATTTCAACAATTTCTGTATTGAAGCAAGGATCAAGAGGGAATACACAGTTCCTTACAACCCTGAGAAAAATGGGGTTGCAGAGAGAAATAAAAGAACTATCATCGAGGCAACTAAATCAATGATACATGATCGGAGTCTACCTATGACTATGTGGGCAGAAGCATGTATGCCAATAGTATATGTTCAGAACAAGAGTCCTCACCAGATCTTGTAGAAGATAACTCCAGAAGAAGTCTTCACTGGAGTGAAGCCTGAGATTGGACACTTCAGGATATTTGGGTGCCCAGTAAATTTTCATGTACCCAAAGAGAAGAGATCCAAGCTAGACCCTTCAGGAAGAGAAGAGATCCAAGCTAGACCCTTCAGGGAGAAAGGGTACATTTGTGGGATACAGTGAATATTCGAAGGCATATCGGATCTACATCCCTGGTCAGAGACAGATTGAGATAAGCAGATATGTTACCTTTGAAGAAGAGATAGCCTTTCAAAGATCCATAGAATCTCATATGGAGATTAACAGTGAGACAATACCTTCTCCCCATTCAATAGTTTCGAGGGAGACATACATTATTCCACTTGATCTAGTTTTTCCAGCTGATCCAGTTGCTCCAGTTGATATGCCCATAACTATTGCAGTAGGGCATAAAAGCCCTGTCTGGGCTCGACAAACTTTACAGGAGGTAGAGGGACATATGTCCCCTCAAGACATCCCAAGAGAGAAAGAGACCAAAGATATTTTTTAGCTACCTTTCATCCATGAGCCACATCATTTATTTTGAACCTTCTTGTCATGGAGAAGTGACAGGTGAATAGGTATGGAAAGATTCCATGATAGAAGAATATCAATCTATTTTGAAGAATGATGTATGGGATATCATTCCAAGACCAGAAGGGAAGTCTATAGTGACTTCCAAATGGATCTATAAGATCAAACATACAGTTGATGGAAGTATCGAGACATACAAAGTGATATTTGTAGCCAGAGGATTCTCACAAGTAGAGGGAATTGACTATGATGAGACATTTTCCCCATTAGCCCGATACACTTCCATCCGTACTATCATTGCACTAGCTACATCCATGGGTTGGAAACTACATCAAATGGATGTAAAGACAACCTTTCTCAATGGTGATATTGAGGAAGAAGTTTATATCGAGTATCCAGAAGGATTCATGATACACAATGAGAAATCACATGCATGCAGGTTGAAGAAATCCTTTTATGGACTAAAGAAAACACCTCGTTCTTGGTATGATAAAATGGATGGATTATTGATGAGTTTGGGCTTCGGAAAGAGTGTTGATGATACAAACCTATATGATCACATTGTTGGAAACGAGTGCTTAATATTGGTCCTATATGTTGATGACCTATTCCTCACTGGTTCAGAGAAACTCATTGTTGAATGCAAGCAAGCATTGAATGCTAAATTCGAGATGAAGGATCTAGGTATGATGCACTACTTCTTGGGACTAGAAGTATGGAAGAGGACTGATGAGATTTTCCCGAGTCAAGGAAAATATACAGTGGATATATTCAAGAAGTTTGGTATGACAAAATGCAAATCCATGCCTACACCAATGGTGTTGGATTTGAAGAAAATGAATGATGTCGATTAGGGAAAGATTGATCCACACTTGTACCGACAACTGATTGGATCAATGATTTATCTAGTTAAAACTGGACCTGAGATATGCCTCCAGTGTAGACTTGAGTTTTTAGGGATATGCTGATGTAGATTGGGCAAGGAGTGTAGTGCACCGGAAGAGCACCTATGATTGTTGTTTTACCTTGGGGTCTACCATGGTTTCCTGGTGTAGCAGGAAATAGAGCTTTATGGCCTTGAGTACCGTAGAAGCAGAGTATATAACATGAGTGTGGCAATCACGAAGTAGTGTGGCTTTGCAAGCTTCTGACAAATTTATTTGATCATTAGATGGATCCTACCATTATTCACTGTGATAACCAAGGTTGTATGAAGCTCTCTAAGAACCATGTGTTTCATGATAGATTGAAACACATTGAGATAAATTATCATTATATCATACACATGGTGCAGAGGAAAGTAGTACACGTGCATTACCTTCCTACCCATGAGCAGATTGCAGATATCTTCACCAAAACACTCACCAAGATGAAGTTTGAGTACTTCTGTGAGAGGCTTGGCATAGTGGAGAATACCTCCCTAGCTGAGAGGGAGTGTTGGTGATTACAGCCAAGACAAAGTTCGAGTACTTTTGTGAGATACTTGGATTGGTGGAGAAATCCTCCATAGCTGAGATGAAGTGTTGATGATTACAGTTGCATGAGACATCATCCAGGACACAGACTGAGTGAGTCAGCCTGAGAGAGATCCCATGAGTTGGGTGTGCCCATGAAATGGGTGTGTATTTCCTCTCTTAGACAAAGAGGGAACATTGTGTGACCCTATGTAGGGAAGATTCCCATGAGATGGGTGTTTTGTTCTCTTTGAGACAAAGATGAAACATTGTGTGCCCCTGAGAAGGGAAGATGCCCATGAGATGGGTGTATCATTTGAGATGAAATGATGTGTAACTCTGTGAGGGGTGAAGGAGCCCATGTGATGGTTTTACTGTTCTCCTCTATGCAGAGAGTTGAGATGAGATAGAGATCTGTTGAGTAGGACGTTCTTGTGGTTGAGCATAGGTGATGTGATCCTAGTGGTTGAGCAATAGTGAGTGTGTATCCTGATGATTCTCTTGTGAGATGCAATGAGATAGAGATATGTTGACTTGGACCTCCCTATGGCTAAGAACATGTGGATGTGCCCCTAACGTCTAAGCACTAGTGGGTGTGTGAGATCCCTTGCTATATTATCTAAGAGTAATACTTACCTGTAACCCTAATTATGATGTAAAGGGTACAGGTCGGCCCCACCATAAAGTGAAAGATAATCAATGTAAAAGATAATTAATATGGTAATTATTAATTATATTTTGAGTTATTGAGGTCGGCCTTATTGTGCCAATAGACACCACTTTTGATGTGACCAGTCTAATATAAATAAATATGATTTCCCCATTGAGGAAACACAAAAAAACACATGTGATTTTGGAAATTTCAGCAAGTACAAGTTCTAGGGATGAAGTGTGTGTTGGAAATACTAAAACAACTGAGAGGGGGGGGGGTGAATCAGTTGTTTACGAGCTTAAACAATTTTATACCTTTTAAATATTATTAATCTTCCTTCAAGTGATCATCAACAACATACAACATATGGACAGTAAACGTAAAGGCCATCAGTCACAAATAAAGTACACACAAAGACATATTTTCACGAGGAAACCCATAAAGGGAGAAAACCTCTTCTTCTTTGAAATGATAGGCAGTCGTTTTCAGTTCTTTACATCATTTACAATTGAGAACCAACTCAATGTGAGGCTGCTACCTCTGTTTTACAAGCTACAACTTGTTTGAGAGCACCAACTCTCTGATTTCTATAGCACCCACTAGAAGGAAGCACCAACTCCCTGAATATTCCAACACCAACTGGATGGAAGCACCAACTTCCTGAATGTTCCAGCACCAACTAGATGGAAGCACCAACTTTCTGAATGTTCCAGCACCAACTGGATGGAAGCCCCAACTTCCAGTTACACAGGCTCCAACCTGTATAATAGAGAACACTTGTTCTCCCTAGCACCACCCTGCCACCCTGGTTTCTCTGGCTGCAACCAGATGGAAGCTACAACTCCCTGTGTTCAAGCATCCACTTGAACCTCTGAGGACAACAGTCCTCCCGAGAACCTCCCTACCTCCCTAGAATATCAAATAATGAATACACAAACAACTACATAGATAAATCAATTCTTACCAATTTTTCTCTGTTATCTGATCTTCAACAACCTGTTCTGCAATTCTTCTCTTCTTATGTTTGTTTAGCAGGTCTGCTCTGCATCAACTTTTTCTATCATTCTGCTCTGCTTCTGCTCTGTCAGTCATTCTTCTCTGCTTCTGCTCTGTCTGTCATTCTGCTTTGCTTCTGCTCTGCTTTTCATCTCCCTCTACACATTTTCTCAATTTCATGCTATGCTTTTGCTCCTTTTCTTTTTCTTACTGTTTATTCATTTTCACTTCAGAACAGCCAACCCGACACAATCTGGTTCATCTTCTTTTATACACACGGGCACAACGTTTCAACTTCCCAACTCCTTGGGAAAAATGACGACAACTGTCTAGCCAATCGAAACACCAACTGATCGACAACTAATTTGCAATCATGAGTCTGTTTCACTAACAGATTTGTAACTGAAAGAGTTAAATGTGTGTGGAAGAACAGTAACCCTCCGATCAATTCAAGCTTTATCTGCACCGTTGGATAATCTTTATTATTCTTGCCTTTTAAATCAGGTTTCAACACTTTCATACGCTAGCCCTCCTGATCTTAGCTCCCGGTCAACGTGACCATCACTCCGTGACCACAACCTTACCCCGTTGGGGCTACGGGGTTTGTGATGCCTCAATGCATACACCCACAGGATTCCCGATCATCCAAATCCCGATGCTCCTTTCATACGCTAGCCCTCTTGTTCTTAGCTTCCGGTCAATGTGACCGTCACTCCATGACCACAACCTTACCCCGTCGGGGCTACAGGGTTTGTGATGCCTCAATGCATACACCCGCGTGATTCCCGATCGTCCAAATCCTGATGCTCCTTTCATACGCTAGCCCTCCTGAGCTTAGCTCCCGGTCAACGTGACCGTCACTCCGTGACCACAAACTTACCCCGTTGGGGCTACAGGGTTTGTGATGCCTCAATGCATACACCCGCGTGATTCTCGATCGTCCAAATCCCGACGCTCCTTTCATACTCACAGCTGGCCCCCACTGATCGGGGTTTTCAATACCACGATGCGCCTGTCCACGGGACTCGCAATCCTCTGATTCTCGATTCTCCGATGGGTCCCAGTCATTGACATGTCAACGGTCCTTTCGTCGGTCGCTAAAATCTTCCACCTTTCCTCTTGAGAGTCGGTGTGGCCACACGCTCCTAGGCCTTATCGGGAAATTGCGTATCGTGATTTTCCAATGCACGAAACCTTTGCTCCTGGGATCTCCGATATCCCGATTCTCTGATGAAGCCTCCTTTCGAGCTTCTCCCGATGACGCCCGATCGCTGCCACGCATCCTTCCAAATGGATGGTCCCGATTATGTCAGGATTTCGAGACTTTCAATGTCCCAGTTCTCACGACCTTGATAACTCCGATCTCCCGATTGCTGATATCTCGATGACAAATCCTCGTGTCAGGACCTCTCTTCTTGCTCCCGAGGCTTATCTCCCTCGCAGCTTCTGTAGATCTGACAGCTGTCGGTGACCCTGCACCAAATCTAACGGCTCTCGTTGCGTTCGATCATTCATTTCTTTCTGAACTTGTCTTATGTTTGCCTGTCATTTTCACTGTTGCCATCAATGACAACCATTCACTGATTCGTTGTCTGTTGCCAACACGCATTCGTTGTCTGTGCAATATTTTCCAACAATCTCCCCCTTTGGCATTGATGGAAACATAAGTGCCCAAATTCCTTTCGGACTCGACTCTGCTCTCAAAATGACTCTGCTTTGGTTCGAATCTGCTCCTGCTTCCGAAAGTGATCTTTTCTCCCCCTTTGACATCAATGTCAAAGAAGAAATATTCTCCCTCTGATCTTGTTGCAAAACAGACTCCCCCTGTCATCTATAAGCATTTAGGAAATTCAGCAGATATTCAATAAGCACTCCCCCTGACCAGGTGCACATATTAAACACCAGAAATCATAACCCCCAACTTTTGACGAATATATCCAAAAGGGGTCACTGCTAATGGTTTGGTAAAAATATCAGCAATCTGTTCTGTAGACGATATATAATTTAGTTGAACAATTCTGTTTGTAACTTGTTCTCGGAGAAAATGATACTTGATTGGAATATGCTTAGTCTTGGAATGAAGAGTAGGATTCTTGGAGACACTAATAGCACTGGTGTTATCACAGTGAATTGGAATGGGATCAGTGTAATTTTATCTTCAGATCTGCAAGAGTTTGTATCATCCATAGAATTTGTGTGCATCAAGTAGCAACAACAATGTATTCTGCCTCTATAGTGGATACTGAAATAGATCCTTGCTTCTTACTAAGCCATGCAACTAATGAGTCACCCAAAAAGAATGCTCCTCCACTGGTGCTTTTTCTCTCATCAACACAGTTTGCCTAGTCTGCATCTGAATAAGCAGTTAACTGGAAATTCTGATTTTTAGGATACCACAGTCCATAAGTCATTGTTCCCTTCAAATATTTGAATATTCTTTTGACAACTACTATGTGACTTTGTTTAGGAGAAAACTAAAAACGACCTACCATTCCAACAACTTGCATTATATCAGGATGAGATGCTGTGATGTACAGAAGACTGCCTATCATTGAATGATATGTCCTTTGATCAACATCAGGTGAGATATCATCTTTTCTTAGCTTGCAACCAACCACCATAGGTGTGTTGACTGTAGAGGAATCTTCCATCTGAAATTTCTTCAATATCTCTTTCAAATATTTTTCTTGAGAAATAAAAATTCCTGCAGAGCTTTGTTTTACTTGTAACCCAAGAAAATATGA
>ML786805.1:18908-40843 GCA_009831015.1 Picea engelmannii | reverse complement strand
AGTCTTTTTCAGTTCTGTACATCATTTACAATTGAGCACCAACTCAATGTGAGACTGCTACCTCTATTTTACAAGCTGCAACTTGTTTGAGAGCACCAACTCTCTGGTTTCTCTAGCACCCACTAGAAGGAAGCACCAACTCCCTGAATATTCCAACACCAACTAGATGGAAGCACCAACTTCTTGAATGTTCCAGCACCAACTGGATGGAAGCCCCAACTTCCAGTTACACAGGCTCCAACCTATATAACAGAGAACACTTGTTCTCCCTAGCACCACCCTTCCACCCTGGTTTCTCTGGCTGCAACTAGATGGAAGCTACAACTCCCTGTGTTCAAGAATCCACTTGAACCTCTGAGGACAACAGTCCTCCCGAGCACCTCCCTACCTCCCTAGAATATCAAATAATGAATACACAGACAACTACAAAGATAAATCAATTCTTACCAATTTTTCTCTGTTATCTGATCTTCAACAACCTGTTCTGCAATTCTTCTCTTCTTCTGTTTGTTTAGTAGGTCTGCTCTGCATCAACTTTTTCTGTCATTCTGCTCTGCTTCTGCTCTGTCAGTCATTCTGCTCTGCTTCTGATCTGTCTGTCATTCTGCTTTGCTTCTACTCTGCTTTTCATCTCCCTCTACACATTTGCTCAATTTCATGTTATGCCCCTGCTCCTTTTCTTTTTCTTACTGTTTATTCATTTTCACTTCAGAATAGCTAACCCGACACAGTCTGGTTCATCTTCTTTTATACACACGGGCACAATGTTTCAACTTCCCAACTCCTTGGGAAAAATGACGACAACTGTCCAGCCAACCAAAACGCAAACTGATTGACAACTAATTTGCAATCATGAGTCTATTTCACTAACAGATTTGTAACTGAAAGAGTTAAATGTGTGTGGAAGAACAATAACCCTTCGATCAATTCAAGATTTATCCACACCGTTGGATAATATTTATTATTCTTGCCTTTTAAATCGGGTTTCAACACTTTCATACGCTAGCCCTCCTGAGCTTAGCTCCCAGTCAACGTGACCATCACTCCGTGACCACAACCTTACCCTGTCGAGGCTATGGGGTTTGTGATGCCTCAATGCATACATCCGCAGGATTCCCGATCGTCCAAATCCCGACGCTCCTTTCATACGCTAGCCCTCCTGAGCTTAGCTCTTGGTCAACGTGACCGTCACTCCGTGACCACAACCTTACCCCGTCGGGGCTACAGGGTTTGTGATGCCTCAATGCATACACCCGCGTGATTCCCGATCGTCCAAATCCTGATGCTCCTTTCATACGCTAGCCTTCCTGAGCTTAGCTCCCGGTCAATGTGACCATCACTCCGTGACCACAACCTTACCCCATCGGGGCTATGGGGTTTGTGATGCCTCAATGCATACACCCGTGTGATTCCCGATCGTCCAAATCCCGATGCTCCTTTCATACTGACAACTGACCCCCATTGATCAGGGTTTTCAATACCACGATGCGCCTGTCCACGGGACTCGTAATCCTCCGATTCCCGATCCTCCGATGGGTCCCAGTCATTGACCTGTCAACGGTCCTTTCGTCGGTCGCTAAAATCTACCACCTGTCCTCCTGACAGTCGGTGTGGCCCCACGCTCCTAGGCCTTATCGGGAAATCGCATATCGCGATTTTCCAATGCACGAAACCTTTTCTCCCGGGATCTCCGATATCCCGATTCTCCGATGAAGCCTCCTTTCGAGCTTCTCCCAATGATGCCCGATTTCTTCCACGCGTCCTTCCAAATGGACGGTCCCGATTATGTCAGGATTTCAAGACTTTCAATGTCCCGGTTCTCACGACCTTGATAACTCCGATCTCCCGATTGCTGATATCCCGATGACAACTCCTTGTTTCGGGACCTCTCTTCTTTCTCCCGAGGCTTATCTCCCTCGCAACTTCTGTAGATCTGATGGTTGTCGGCGACCCTGCACCAAATATAATGGCTCTCACTGCGTTCGATCATTCACTGCTTTCTGAACTTGTCTTATGTTTGCTTGTCATTTTCACTGTTGCCATCAATGACAACCATTCGCTGATTCGCTGTTTGTTTCCAAAACGCATTCGTTGTCTGTGCAATATTTGCCAACAGTGTGCACCTCTTTTGGGCGTTATCCTTCTTGGTTTTGTGAGCACCATTTTTTGTGCTATGTTTATGGTGTGGGAGGTCTTTCTCTTGAAGAATATAGCAAAGGATTGGTTGGGTTTTCTTCCTTTGTTGAGAAGGGTTTCCCAGGATACTTCTTGTGTACTTGTGCATGGTATTTCTTCTTGTGATCTTGGTTACTTCAACAAATTTTTTATGGTGTAACTGCAATTGTCTATGGTTCAAGTAAAATGCTAAAATTGGAATAAACTTCATTCTTGAGCCTCCCACTCCCTAACCATATTGTACTATTCAACTCTCTATTGTTGTTCTTCCATGCGACGATGTCTTTGCATAATTAAAATATAAATTACATCGGCATCATACATAAAAACATAACTTTTTTTTTTCAATAAATGAGAAATTTATTTCAAAATATGCAAACATAAAAAAAATTCAAAAAAAAAAAAATTACCTTCGGTGCACCTTCAAAACAACAAAGCACAACCCATTGTGCACACACATATCTTACGCACCGCATGCAAAATGTAATTTATTTTAGGGGGTGCGTAGTAATTATCAACGCATCAGTGCGCCCCATTGTATACAACGCACCGTGAAAGCACAATGCCTCTTTAAAGCGATGCATCTAGAGTACTACGATGCATTGGTATGTTCCATTCATCATGACACACTGCTTAAAATAGACACTCATTTCAAACAGTGCATTGTATCCATGTTTTTGAACCAGTCTATTCCATATAATCCATGCATCGATTTAAAAACTCAAAAAAATTCCACGATGTGTAGTTTATTGTGTAGGCATCGGTGCGTTCACTATAAAGGACACACCGATTGAACAACTATATATTTTCAATGGTGTGTATATTATTATGAACTCATCATTGTGTTCACTATAAACAATGCATTGTTTAATGGAAACTATATATTTTCGACAGTGCGTCATTTATTATGAACGCATCGGTGTGTCGTTTATAAGTATGCACTGGTGTGTTATGTATTACAATGCACCAACAAAAATGAACTATACATTTTTGGTGCACCCTGTAAAATTTATAGGGTGCATTGTGCGCGGTGCGAGCTAAACATCTCGAACGCACTGCGTAGATTAAAAAAAGTTGAAAAACAATGAAAAATTTACTCAATTTCACAATTTAATATGGTAAAAATTCAATGTACAAAGATATAAAGAATTTACCTGGACATTTACTTGTTGAGGAGGCATGGTTGGGATGTAGTGAAAAACACCAAATTTTCCCACCTTATGGAAAAATTGGAATCCCACGAACCAAGCACCGAATGGAAACAAGGCAAGCAACGAAACCACTGACACTGGTGCTTGAGAGCCTCTCTACACTGGAAATGGTAAAAATGTTTTTTTACCGCTGGTTTTTATTTTATTTACCCATGTTCTGGTGCACTCGCGTTAAGTGCACCGCTGCAAACAAGACGTTGTTACTTTAAAAAAAAACATGTGATGATGCACTAGTTTGGAACACATCGGGGCACCCAATGGACAATGGCACATCATTATGCATTTTTAAAAGGAAAAACACAATGATGATGCACCCTTTTGTTTCGCATCAATGCACTTGTTTAGTGCGCACCGTTGTTTTCTATTTTTTTTAAATAACTCTGCAATGGTGAACCATTGTCTATCAACACCGGTACGTTGAGTTCTAGTGGTGCATTGGTGTGGTATATACTTATAAACATACTGTTAAAAAAACTTATGCTAAAACATCCACCCGCGCACCTCCGCTACAAATAGATTTTTGGGCTATTTTTATAGGGGCTTTCGCAAAAACCTTTGCTATAGGGTCTTTTCCTTGTTGTGAAATTTTTGATACCACATCCTTGGTGATTGTTTTAATCCATACATGGACTTTTTCATCTTGCACACCACCTCCTTCTTTCCCTTCACAACAAATCCTTTTGGCTTCTTCATGTAGATTTCTTCTTCGAGATCTCCATGTAGGATTGTTGTCTTTACATCCATCTTTTCTACTTCAAAATCAAATGCATTAGGAACATATAAAAGAAATCTAATAGAAGTTAACTTGCAACAAGAGAAAAAATATCACCAAATTCAATTCCCTCAACATGGGAATAACCTTTTTCTACTTGTATTTCTCCACTTTTCCTTCTACATT
Organism: Picea engelmannii; assembly: GCA_009831015.1. Taxonomy (NCBI): domain Eukaryota; kingdom Viridiplantae; phylum Streptophyta; class Pinopsida; order Pinales; family Pinaceae; genus Picea; species Picea engelmannii. The sequence continues at coordinate 36,559 of ML786805.1, read as the reverse complement.
CAACTTAGTTTTAAACACCCATTTGTTGCCAATGGGATTTCTTTTAGACGAAAACTCCACTAGATCCCAAGCCGCATTCTTGTCCAAGGTTGTCATTTCTTCAACCATGACCTTCTTCCAAAGTTTTCCATCCTCTAAATCCATTGCCTTCCTAACAACTCTAGGATCATCATCAATAACAGACAAAGCAAAATTTGAACGAAAATGAAGTGGAGTATACCTTTTTGGTTGCCTTCTTTCCCAAACTGATCTCTTCAATACTAGAGTATGAGGATCTTCTTCTTCTTATTCAAGTTATTCTATAAAGTTTGATTCATCATCCTTTAACTCAAACTCTATTTTATCTAGTTCTTCCTTCCTTGGTAGGACTTCCTTCCTTTTTATGTATGATGTTGATATAATTTATATGTTAATTATGCAAAGACATCAGTGCATGGAGGGGAAACAACATAAAGTTGACAAGTACACTATGGTTCATGAGTGGGAGGCCAGAGAGAGGGAGAAGTATTTGTAGCCTCAGCCTATTATTGTAGCTACGAGGCTCCTCTTGAGGAATGTAGGCCTCCTCAAGTAATACGAAGAGGCTACATCCTTGAAGGGGAATTTCACTTTTCTTACGCAGCTGATCCGTTAATGGGATTCCCATCAATAGGCATTCAAAGTCAGTCCTCATCAGTGGTACCATTCCACTGAGGAGGCTATCTATTTTATCACTGGCCTCTCTAAGAGAGGGAAGGATTTTCCCCAGTTTCCTGATGTCCCAGTGAGTGTTGCAGTTGAGAGTCAGCTTGCCTACTTTTAGAAGTATATTGCATGTGATATACATGCTCGGCATGATTTTCAGGTGGTTGGTGGACAGTTACGGATCACCTCGCTCGATGCAGAGGACGTTATGTGCCTCTCACTGTTACTGTCAACCATTGCACACTTTATTGATGATCATCAGGGCATTAGTTGCACTCTTTTGTATCATGTTTATTATTTGATATAGAGGCCACGAATTATTAGGTGGTATGTTATTTTCTTGCGGCAGTTTCGTATAACATTACATAGATGTTTTGCTATGATAGATGGGAGGGAAAACTTCCTATTTGCTTCAGAGTTGTTTTGTTTGTTTTTTGATAGGTTTCCAGAGACGAGACCTACTTTTGTCCATCGACCTCCTAGGATGATGACTAAGGTGTGTATGCACATGTGGGGCGAGATGATGCCCAAGATGGGAATTCCCAATTTTCCAACTAGGATTTCCAGGGAGGTACTTCAGTTATTAGACAATGAGGCAGATCACGTGTTTGTGATGGTGTCGTTCCCTTACACGGGGATGGATTGGAAAGGATGTCCCATCGTCCTCTTCACACCGAATGAACCACCCGATCATCAAGATAAGATTTAAATTATTCTTGTACTTTCATTTTATTGTCTTACTTAATTCTAATAAATTTTATTCTAGCATGTTCTTTAAGATTTTTTATTAAATTGTTTAATGAAAATGTCGACTAATTATTAACTTGTGTTATATTTTTCAGATGTTGGCACAGTCGTTAGGGACATGCCTCCTCCCCTACCACCTGATGTAGATGAGGATATGGTTGAGGCTGTGGCGGTTCAGGGTTCTCAGTCACATATACCACCCGACATGCGGTGTAGGTCTGATCTCATATATAGAATGGAGGTGTTTGACAGACTAACTGTAGTTTTGGTTGGTGCAGGAGTCCACCTTGTCCAGACGCGAGACATCAAGGTTGAACCTGATCTCTTGCATCTCTAGACAGACTTGTCGCGCAATATGACGTCTCTTGTGCATCATGTCATTAGATTTTCTAGTTTACTTGTAGGGATGAGGTATGGCGCATCCTCCAATACTGATGATGATGAGGGTGGTGATGACACTTTTGCTTCAGTACCTACTCTGGGTGGTGATGTTGATCGGGGTGGTGATCATGGTGCTTCTGCTTCAGTACTTCCTCCTCCTCCTCTAGGTGGTGATGTTGATCAGGGTGGTGATGGAACTTCTGCTTCACTACCTCCTCCTTTGGGCGGTGATGTTGATTAGGGTGGTGATGACGCTTTTGATTCAGTATCTCCTCCTCCTCTTTCAGGTGGTGATGTTGATTAGGGTGGTGATCATGGCACTTTTGCTTCAGTACCTCCTCCTCCTCCTCCTCCTCTGTGTGGCGATGTTGATCAAGGTGGTGATGGTGCTTCTACTTCAGTAACTCCTCCTCCTCCTCTGGGTGGTGATGTTGATCATGGTGGTGACATGTGTTGACCAGATATGTACATTATAGCAATTATTTGTGTTTTTGACCAGATATGTACATTATAACACTTATTTGACTTGTTCACACACACACATATATAACATTTTTTTTGTTCATGTTGTGATGTTGATGTACTTAATTTATATGTTGATGTTGATGTTAGGTCATGTTACATAATTTTCTCCATAAAGTAAAGTACTCTTAACTAAGTACTTTATTTTTTAATATATCTAAAATAAAGTACTCATGTGTAAAAAAAGTGAAATTAGCAACAAAGCTGCTTATACCTTCCTTTTAGAAATGTTTTGATGTATTAACCGCATATAGTACAAATGATAGATTTAAATAGGTTAGATTACAACAATTCTTAAGTTATTATGTTGTCATTTTTATATTTGAACATGATGAAAATGAAAATACCAAGTTTATCATGTTTTGTAGTTAAGAGGTCTTGAAAAGTAAATAAGTTATAAAAATGGGTAAAGTTGTGTCTTATGTTATTAATTAAAGTTTGACCAAATTAAAAGTAAATTATATTAATCTTCAACCTTACTTTGCATCACAATTTTACAAACTGGTTTATTTGAAAGTACGATGTGAGAATTGGTCCTCATTTTGAGAATATTGCTTTTGTTCATAAATTCATAATGAAGAATTAAAAATAGTTATGATAAACTCAATTAGCATTTATAAAATCTTTGTGATATTTTAACTTTCTCTTAATTGTAATTTGGTCATATTTTTTTATATTCCCATAATTAATACAACTCTCAAAATATCTAATTCAACACTTTTTTACTATACTATAAGGATGCATGAATGTAAAACTTAACCAAGAAACATGTACAAAAACATAAAAATATTTAGAATATTAAATATTTTAATTTGTATGAATTATTCTCTTTAAATAATTTTATTAAGTAGGTTAATTACACGCATTTAAGTTTTACGTCATTTTTTGATATCATATGTTACATGTTGTTAATTGTTGTTGTAATCAATATTAAGAATTGAATTAACTATTAGGAGTCGTAAAATTTATATCTAATTAGCTATTAGGAGCCATAAATTTATATCCAATTAGCTATTAGGACCTGTAAAATTTCTTACCCACAAATAAAAAGATAAAGATAGGGGATAAGGGACAAAAAATTGTTATGATCTACATGTTTAATTGAATTTTGAATTATATTTTTTTTATTATTATATATTATATGTAATATAAAATTAATATATAACTTAATATACTATATTTTATTATGTTATAATTGATATATAATATAATATAATATGCTTATTATTTTTTTCCCAAAAGAAAAAAAAAACTTTTATATTCATGGGATAATAGACATGTTGGAGTCTTTCATGCCAAGCCTTGGTAGGCTTTCTTCACGAGCTATACAACCTATACAACTTTGTACTTCAAAACAGGCCTTTAAAGGCCTTTTTCAAAAAAACTTCTACAATTTTTTCCATCTGTCCAAAAACATATACGACCTTACAAAAAAGAAAAAAAAGGACTTATTCGGAGGTGAAATTCCAATGCTTCCTTTGAGAGTTCATATACGTTTGTATTCATCTCCCTCAGAATGTGCTAGAAGGAAAGCCATTAAAATTTTATGAAGGTAAGCTTGATTTCCTTTAGCAGTGAGGCGAAGATAGGGTTTTTAATGTTATTGATACCCTTTTCCCAATCAATTACCAACTTGGAATCCCCGAAAACTTGTAGCTTTGAAAGGTTTTTTTATTTTGCAGTTTCTAGGAGGGTCCATAGTGCTATAAGTTCTGCTTTGTTATTTTTTCTGCCCCCTGGCACATATCTAATGTGAATATAGTGGATGTGACTGATGAACAAAACCACCCCCACTCCGCAGGAAGGAGGGTGTCCTTGACTGGCCCCGTTAAAGAAACCCCAAGGGATGGTGTAATCAATGGGAGAGGGGATTACTATGCAAGATTTACTTTCCCTGAGCTCTGCCTTGAAATATTATGCCTGAATAAGCAAGATTTCCATAGATACCTTTGTAGGGACAAACTTATCTTTTAAAACACCATTATTTTTGTCCCGCCATATGTTTGAGATCATGATACATGGGAGACCTGCATATAAGGATAATGATCTATCTTGGATCCAAGATCTGAAGCAGTCTTCTATGGAGCCCTCGTCCTAATTGCCCTTGGATTTTAGCTGATGTTTTATTAATTGTGCAACCTTCCCTACACAAGGACATGAGATAAATAGATGAGTAATGGTTTCTTGATTTTATTTGCAAAGAGGACATATGTTGGGTCCACACCATCCTCTCCTAAGGAAGTTATCCCATGCCAACAATTTATTGTTCAGTGCTAGCCATAATGTCAATTTACATTTAGGAGGAGCTTTAATTTTCCACAGGGGCTTCCACCACCATTTCGGGTGTATCACAGAGTTATATTCTAGCCAAGATTTGTAGCCCAATTTTATCGAGTATGAGTCGTTTTGTGGGTTTTTTTACCAGCATAGAGATTCCTCGGAGTCTCTATCCAGGGAGATGAAATTTTCGCATAAAAGGGAGATAAAGGAGTCCCATTCATCTTGCAATTCTATAGGGAGATCAAAGGAGTATGCGTTCTTCCAACCCGATCTCCCACGAATATGGGGATAACCAGTGTTTATGTCACTCATGAACCAAAGGTTTTTATCCTTGATAAATTCAAGTAAGGAAGGGGAGAGTTTGTAGTTGTTTCCTGCTCCCAACAACAAATATTCTCCCAGTATCACATTTTCCCCATTTCCAATGTGCATACCGTCCAATTACCAACTAGGGGGGAGGCTTCCACAAGATAATTCCATACAATTGAGCCTTTGGAAGATTGAAAAGGCTCTCGAAACCATTCAGAGATAGATAAGTTGGGAAAATACTTGGAGTTCATAACTCTTACCCATAGGGTGTTTCCCAACGTTACTCTCTAGAGATTCCTTCCCGCTAGGGCTTGAGAAAAAATTCTAATGTTCTTAAAACCCCAACCACCCATTTCTTTAGGTGCGGCGATTGATTTCCAATTGGTTAGATGAGAGCCTCTAGGAGAGTTTTGTCTCTCCCATAAAAAACAAAAGCTTATATGGCGGATATGATCAAAAACTCCCTTAGGAATTGTCGTTATTGATTTCTAATATATCGGAATTCCTTCTAGGACTGCTTTGGTTAACACTGGTCTTCCTCTAGAAAGGATTATAATGAGCCAGATGGATGTTCAAGCCTCAAATTTTCGGATCAACCAACTCCAATATTCTTCTCTATAATTGTATGGTTTTAAGTTGAAGCTCAGATACTTAATTCCTTCAGTGAAATGTTTCCTTTGGGAGGGAAAGGTGTTGGCAATGGAGGAATCTTCTGCTTATGTGCAGTGATTAAGAAATAGACAAGATTTTTCCATATTTACTTTCATTCCCATAGCGCTACAAAAGAGGTTTAAAATATTTTTAAAGACATTCAAATTCCTCTGAGAACCAAAAAAGTTGCAAAAGATGTCATCAACGAATAGCAAGTGTGTCACTAATTTAGATTCAAAGACTGAAATTCCTCTTAGGAGGCCATTAGAACTATCCTCGTTTATCAGTTTGCTTAGTGCTTTTGCAACAATCAAGAAAAGAAAGGGAGAAATGGGGCATCCCTGATGGAGTCCTCTGGAAGCTTTGAAGAAGCGAGACAAAGCTTTGTTGATAAGGATGACAAAGGAAGTGCTTTGAATGCACCCCATTATCCAATTGACAAATTTTAAGCTCATGCCCATTTGGATAAGGACCAGAAGCAGGAAATTTGAATTTACTCAATCATATGCTTTGAAAAGGTCCAATTTCAGGATGGCTTCCTTAAGGTTTCTTTTCTTGACGGGGTGGAGCACTTATTGAGCGATGGCAACCACGTCATTTATCTGTTTGTTGTGAAGGAAGCCAAATCTTTCTTCCCCAATGAAACCACTTAGCATTGGTCCCAGTCTCCTAGAGATGATCTTAGAGATTAATTTGTAGATAACATTGCAACAAGCAATCTGTCTATAATCCTCAAAGGAAGAAGGGAATTTTTTTTTCAAGAAAAAATAGAGGAAGGTGGGGTTGAGAGGTCCATGAATTCTTCCTTCCATTTGTTATTCTCTTGCCACCAGTAGAAAAAAAAATTTCAAATGGTAATAGAAAGCCTTAAATAATTCCATCATAACACTGTCTGGGCCTGGGCTTTTTTCCATTCTTCATTGAGAACAATGTTGCCCTCGATTTTGGTTATGTAACTTCTTCCTCCAAGGATAAATTCATTTCTTCGGAGAAAACAATAGGAAATTTTTCCACTACCTCCAATATTTCTTGAATGGGGCATCCAGGAGGGGCTGAGAAAAGATTGGTAAAGAAATTTACTCTGAGCTTTGACTTGTCCTCAAAGGATACTGCCACATTTCCTTTTTCATCCTTGATTTCCTATATTGTGTTGAGGTTTCTTCGATAGTTCGAAAACTGATGAAAAAACTTGGTGTTATTATCTCCTTCTTTTATCCAAAGAGCCCTTCTCTTAATACACCATTCTTGTTCTTCTATCTTGAGTCAATTGGCTCATTTTTCCTCCAATTCTATTAACTTTGCATTAGAAATGGGGCTCTCCTCTAGTTTTCTAAGGACCTTGACAAGTCTATCTTCGGTGTCCCGAATGAAATGAAACCTCTTGGACTTCCATAGAGGGAGCCAATTTTTTATGGTGGTCTTCAAAGTCTTAATATTTGCTACAAATTATACCATGAGAGGGGAAATATTCAGAGGGAAACCTTGACCCAAGAGGAGAGAACTAGATTGTTGAAATCTTCCTCTACCAGCCAAGACTAGGAGAATTTAAGGGGGGAAGGAGGTGACTCAAAGCCCAAAGACCAATATTATGGTGATGGTCTGAAATACCTCCCACCTCTACCCCTAATCTAAAATTTGAGCCTAGATTCAAGAGATCTTAGAAAACTAAGAACAGGTCCAATATTTTTGCAACCTCCTCGTCACCAATTCTGAAATTTCTCCAAGTGGGAGAGAGCTTCACAGGTTCAACATCCACGAATCTAGGCTTCTCTAATAAGGATAGGAAAAAATCACTTTTTTTGTCTGCCCTGGGGTGTGATCCCCAAACCTCCCATAGGGAAAGGGTAAGATTTAGATCCCCCCTGCCACAAGAAGAGGGTCACAAAAAAAACCTTTAGAAACCAAGTCCTCCCAAAAGGAGGTCCTATCATAGTAGGGATCCTAAATATTAACCACTGATAAGGTTAAATTGTTATTCTTATGTTGTAAATTGATTGAAATTGTAGAGTGGATGACAGAGGAGGACAAAGCTTGAAAATTTGGGCTCCATCCAGTGAGAAGACCTCCCGAAAGAACTGAAGCATAATTTGTTCCTACATACCAATTCCTAAACCAAGGGCTGAAAATTTCTCTGGCTTTATCACCAAAACACATTGTCTCTTAGATCAAGATTATGTTCGGCTTTAGGCTTAGGAGCAATATTTTTAGGGATAGCTTCTTTGGGGCACCGCTAACCCCTCATGTGTTGAAGGAAAGGAAGATCGTTTTGCCCTTGAAGAAGGGATTTCCTTGCTTTAAGGGCCCTTGTGATTGTCTCTTGGGTGCCTTTTCGTATTTCCACAACGAATCTTTATTTTTCTTTCGAGAGGAGGGATTTTCTACCATCCTGAGAGAGAGGGGGAGGGTCAAGGGACAAACCTCCATAGGAAGGGGCATTCTATTGATATTTTTATCTCGTGGCATATATATTGACCCAAGGAGAAAGGGAAACTTCGGGGGAGGGGAGAAGGGGTAAAACAAGGATGGAGGTTTCAGGAGTGGGTGAAGAGAGAACCCAAGGAGGGGAGGTGGGGGAAGGAACCGTCAAGGGGACCTCCTTGATTTGGGGAGAGGGGGGAGGATCTCTCAAGAAATCAAATTCCAGGACTGACAATGCACCTAGAAGAACCAAGGGAGGGGAAAAAGAAGGGGGTGCTTCAGGAGAAGAGGAGGACCTGAGAGAAGGGAGGGCATTAGAGGGAGAGGGGATTGTGGAAATCATCCCCCCAAAAAAGGAACATACAGATAAGGGGGCATAAGATTCATACCTGAAACATAAGTTTTTTTAAGAAAGTCACCCAGAGATTGATTAGAGAGGACCCCTTTGTCATTATCCACTGAGATGACCTCAACAGAGTCCTTCTTTTTAATTGTAGACTTGGTTTTCCAAATTTTGGAGGGGGGTTGTTGTAACAACACAAATCTAGTGCACATGGAATGAATCTGATCAATTTAATGGCATCCATGGCACCTAAAAGGTAGTCTCCAATAGTTTACTTTCTAGTGCCAAGTAATTCCTGCATAAACTAGATCGATGTTGCTCACTAGACCTTCTCTGACATCAACTTCTATCATGAGCCAGGCCCAACTTTGGTCTTTTTTTGAATCCCATTTAGGTTCAATCTTTATGAAAGAGCCCGGTTTGTTACCAATAGCTTCCAATGCTTCCCTTGACCAAAAATCCAAAGGCAAGCCGGGTAAGATTTCCCACACTTTCATTACCATCGTGGATTCCTTAAGGGGGTTGAAGTCCATGGTCCAAGGTTCTAGGGAGAGATCGGATGGGCCCCAAGACCAGTTCTGTCTTTGAATTTCTTCACAGTCTTCAGGTGAAAGAAAAATGAAGGAAATCTAGTTTCTGGAAAAATTGTGAACCTTCAAGGCATAGCCAATTAAGGGTTTCCACTGGTTATTCATCCACCCTGTAAGGGCCTTTTCTCTCGAATATTTATCGTTAAATATTCCAGCCAGATTCTTCCCCATTATCTGAGGGACGTCGTTGAGGCGAATGTCGTCTCTAATGACCATTTTCACAAAACCCCTTCTTTCTGGGTGCACCGAGCTAAAATATTTTGGGACAAACCAGGCTAGAGACGAAGTTAGGACTGGACTCCCTTGCTAGATAAACCCTTCTCTTCTTCCTTCTATGGTGCAATAGGACTAGAAACCTTTTCTTTGGGAGAAGAATATGGAGGTTCGAGAGGGGGCTTTGGCTTCTTGTTGGGGGAGGGAGGATGATATCTCGAAGGGATGTCATGAGAAGGGAGAGGGATGGAATGGTCAAGACAGGTGGATCCATTCACTTGTAGTAATTGCGAAAGTGTGTTTGGGGCCAAATGAGATTTATGGAGGAGATCCAAATATTCGTTGTGGGACATGAAGGCAGAAATACCTAGGGTATTGACCTCATATTCCACATCCTCGACTTTTGAGTCCTCCATGTGTCCCGACACACGTTGTAGGCATGCAGGCACCGCCTGGGAGATGTTAGTGTATGTTGCCATAGAGAAAACAAAATTGGGTAAGTGGGATCGGTCAAAGGAAATCGGGAGCAGAAGAAAGGGAATCCTGAGAAAGGGTATGGGAGAGGGTAAGAGAGCAGGAAGGGGAAGGCCTATGACCCCCGCCCAGGTTCCTATGCCGCAGGGAGAATAGAGCAGAGGGATAAACTGCAGAGCCCATCACTTATTATTCCTAAAAGGATGCCAATATTATATTTCTTAGTTATATATTATATTATTATATTTATAATATAAAATTAATATATAACATAATATATTATATTTATTATATTATAATTAATAGATAACATAATATATTTATTATATTACATAATATATTATGTATTTGATTTTTATGTATAGTATATATTATTATATGGGTTTAGAGAGGGACGCATGCATTAGTTATGTAAGGAAAATGATTTTTATGTAAAGGACACATGCATTAGTTATTTAAGGACAATGCTGTTTTTTTGAAAAACTCACTTAGGAGGCTCATTTTAGATCTGAATATTCCCCTAATTAGTAGGTATGAACTCAAAATTAAAAAATGATACAATATGAAACAATGTGGTAATGATATGAAATGGTGGATAACAAAAATACATTTTAAAATTATGATACAAAATATTTGATATTTACAATACAATAATATATATTTTTTTAAAGTAAAAGTTCAAATTAAAATACTAAAAGTTCAAATATCATCTAGATTTACAATGGAAAATTATTTATATCATTTACACAACATTTAATTATATCATCCAATCAAAAAATTAATAATATTTTGTATGAAATATTAAATACTGAATACTAAAAACACTATAAATTTAATAATCAAACTATTAAATCCACTATACATTTGAAAACATAAAAGGAAGTAATTAAAGAATAAAACATGTATAATATATCACTCTTTTTTGTCATTGCCCTTGTTATATTCCTCACTTGGCATGATAACACTGTTTTTCTCAAAAATATGTTTTGATCTAGGGTCGTGTCTTAATACAAACCACCAATCCCTATCCAACATATATGGGTAAAAAAACACTTGGTTGCAGTGTTTTGGGAAAACATAAGGCTCCTTAGCTTCATCCCACATATTTTTAGAGTTGATACATATCACCCCACTATCACAATCTTCCTTTACATTATTCCAATCAAAGGTGTCCCACCACTTGCACCTAAAAATAACACATTGGAAAGAAGTGAAGTCCACTCGAATGATCTCTTGTATCTTTCTGACGTAACCTAACTTCCCATGTGTTATGTTTTGATTGTGGTGGCTAGCATGACTAGATTGGTCGAACTCAACTTCCACTCCACAGTCTCATGTCATGTGTCCATCATCAACATCCTCTGTGTGAATATGATGTCCATATGCCCACATAGATGGGAACAAATGCACCTATAAAAAAGTGAACAAATCACAGTGTCAATATGTGTCTAATAACCCGACCATTAAAATTTAAATTCTATAGATGTACTTACAATTCAAATGTGCATTACGAAGTTAAAAATGTACACAAAGAGGTTATTACCAAGTTGTTGCAACCAATCCCTATGTTTAGTGCATCTTCTTCTTCACACGGGTAACGACCGAATGCACCATATTTCTCTCTGACTTGGTCAACAACCCAACTGTTGGGGCATATCATTGGATTTATTTTTTTAAATGACCAGGATAAGGCATGCTTCTACCATTCAATAGTTTGAATTCTTTCCTATTACTTTCCCATTTCCTCCTCTTATGTTCGTACAATGCGACCCACGACTGTGTTGCCTCTGAATTGTAACGAATAAATTTATTGATGGCATCAATTTATGAATTCGCTGATGTATTCATGAAATCAAACCAACATATAGCACATATGAGATCATGAAAATATACATTATGAAGTTCAGTATGAATAGTTACTGTGTAGAAATTTGGCAAACGATAAGTCACTTACTCTTTATCAAGCGCCTTTTTTTACATTCGTTTGAAGAATCTCCCCTTCTCTTTTGTCTTCATTCCTTTCATCCCCAAATCACTACACTTGGTGTGTTGTCGATTTGCTTGATGTACTCACTGGCATAATAGAAAGACTCATATGATATGTACCCCTCTGCCATAGACCCCTCAGGTTTTTCCCTTTGACGAACAAATCCTTTCAATTTATTCATGTACCTCCCTAAGAAGAACATCCAATGATAAGAGACCACCCCGACTAATTACACCTCTTCTACTAGGTTAATCAGAATATGAACCTGCAAGTCCATGAAACTCAACAGTAGTTCCTTCTGAAACATACAAACAATTTCAACTATCTCTTGACTCCACCGTGGAATGCTAGTTATATGAATCTCCTTTGATGCGATCCAACGTGAAAATGTAGATAATTTAGATATGGGGTGTCTTAGGTATTGGGGGAATTCATGGTTCACACACCCATGCACGAGCAGAGGATAATGACACTACAAAGTAAACACATACAAAAGTAATTATGTTTTATCCCATGGCATAAAAATAAAAATTACAAATAATAAAATCATATTTTTGACATACGTCGTACCTTTAGAAGGTTCAAATGGTCATGTAATTTCAACCCCAACAAATGGTCTTTACGCACACTGAAGCAACGTCATAGGGAAGACCCATATAAAGAAGGCACCTTCACACCTAATATAACTTCCTTTGTAAAGAAAGATATTATTTCTTCAAAATCCATGGGACATCACCTTCTTTGAAAGAAAAAGAAGGACCAGACTCTCCTCTACTTTATTGTCTTGGCCAATGTTTCTTTTTAGTTTTTGAATAAATAAGATCTATCCTCACAACCAATGAGTCACTTTCTTTCGATAATGCGTTCCTCCATAAAGAAGATGAAACATTTTTAAATATATGCATGGGATCTAGTAAGTGGGCAATCTTAAGATGCTCCAAACATGGGAGCTCGTAAAAGATAGATTTCATTTTCATCCCAATAAGAAATTTATCAAGATAGTTGGTGTCATTATTGCAAGCCTTTGGGTTCTCTCTGGTTTACCATTGAAAGCGGATGTTTCTATTCTATAAGGGTGTTCTTCTGGGAGGAATACCCTCGAGCAGTTGTACACTGGCTTTCATAGGTGGTTGGACCACCTAGCCTTCAGAGAAGGTCCACAACATTTACATCCATGATAGTCTTTAGTTAAAAGACTTGCAAAATTATTGTATACATAGCATTTTATCGTTTAATAATAGAACATCAATCACAACGAATTAAACATGCAAATAAATATTGTTACATATATAAACAAATCAATAAACATGTTAATTACCATAGAAAACTCCTAAGTCTGCATAATCATGTGTGGTGTAAGCACATATGCCATACAACGTAAACCTCCTTGTTGCAATGGGTCTTGATACATCATATACATGTATCCTTTCCCATAATTCCTTCAATTCATCTACTAATGGTTGTAGGCAGACATCCATATTCTTCGCTTGTCTTCTACCAAGGACTATAAGAGCCAACATAATATGTTCATTCTTCATGGACAACCATGGGGGGATATTGTTATTGATCACTACTACAGGCCAAACATAATAGTTGGTGTTTTGGAGGGAATATGGGTTCACTCCATCCATTACTATGCTGAGTCGTAGAATTCGTACTTCATCCTTGAATTTTTCAGGCCATGTATCCTCTATATGCTTCATGGTTATTAAATCTGTTGGGATTCACATAACTCTTGACTCACTTTTGTGTGAGGCATGCCACCCTGTAACATAGCTAATTATTTATAACAAAAGAGCCTTTGAAACCTTGGGATTATAGGCATCTGCCTCAATATCTTATGAGGAGGACCATGCAATTTACCATTTTTATTTGATTCATGGTACCTGCCATGCCCACATTTCAGACACATCTCTTTTTCTGCATATTCTCCTCTTTATAGAATAAAATCATTCATACATGCATGATATGATATATACTCAACACCCAACATTTTCAACAACTGCTTTGGCTCTTCGTAGCTATCGAGCAAAACATTATCACTAGGAAGAACCTTATATTTCAATAACTTGTAGTTAGTGGGAAATATAAATGTACAAGGTCATTTAATGTTTATTAAAACAACCATTTCTAATGTTGATTATGTGACAATATTTCTCAAAATTAATATAAGGCACTTGTTGGTCAATTACCTCAATATTGCCGAGAAACATGCATTTGACATGACAGACTTTGCTTTCAATTTGTACAGTAACATTATTGTCCAAGGCTGGGTAGACTTTGACCAAGCACTGGGTCCAAAGAGAGGGGTGGTGGAAGCATATTTCAAGCTTTCAAAAATGTTATCACTGATATGAGCATCATCCCCTAGCTCATCATTCTGAAATGCGTCTAACAACAATGTCTCCATGGTGGTGGTATCCCGTAAGTAATCATCCATACCAACCTCTTTTTGATTGTCTTTGTTAGCGCTAGAAGTTACCCTTAAACTTCTATAAGATTAAGCCCAATACCCATAAGAATCTGAATAATTAAATCAAATTTGGTAGGTGGATCAGGAAGACTCTACAAGAAAGGAGAGCGAAATAAATTAATTGCAGATCAATGATCTTTCACAATTGGGCATGGAGTCACAACCTCTATGAAAATTGAAGGAAATCAAGTTGCATATCAGGAGAAAGTTTTATATAATGATGGATAGAAGAGTGAAGAAGATAAAAAAAAGGAGAACATCCATAAGGTAGGAATCCTCTCTACAAAACAAATGCAAAATACTTGAAATAAAACAATGATTAACAAGCATGATGCAACGAATCCTTTGTTGCTCATGGATTTATTAATCACACGCAACCTTTGATATTCAAAATCTGCACTATATTCAAGCAATATGAAAAATTAGAATGGAAAACAAAGAATACATCATATCATAAACAACTCTTATGAATCTTCCATGGGAGAAAAATTTGCATCACATGCCCTAAAGCTTACAAATAATCATATACAGGAAAATTGCCCCTCAATCTCTCTTGAGCCTCTCTTGGAGCATGGACTGAACCCATTTCTCTTGTTAGCATTACAAATATAGGATGTCATTACAAATCCTGGATTTCTCCCCCAGGGTAGTTGAATCCTTCTATTTTACCAAAAATAGAAACTATTACATAATTATAGGATCTCAGCTAGAAAACATAATAATATTTAATTCTAGATCCTATTTTTTAGGATTCTATTTTTTACCAACTAAAAAGTGCTAACTGAAGAGAAAATCATGGAATTTTATAGAAAAATATTCAAACTTTACCATCTAACTCAATTTGGGGTCGTTCTTGCCACGTTGGAGCTCCACCAAGTCGAATTCTAGAAATTTGTCCAATTTCGTAGCGCACTTTCGCTACAAAACTTATGTAGTTGATGTTTTTAAATTTTCTCTCAAATGGTAAATTGGGTCGAGATGATTTTTGGTCAGCAAGTAAATGAAATTATAATACTTCTCTACAAAAAAAATTGAGCAAAACTTATATTTTCATTTAGAATATATGTTGATAATACAATTTCGCAGCGTACCAGTTCGCTGCAAAACTGTTGCTACAAGAGATTTCACAGCGTATTGTATTTTGCTGTGAAATCTCCGTTCTTGATTGTCTTCCTTTCAAACCTAATTTTACTCATGTACAATCTTTATTATGGTGTCATCCTTTGCATTTGATGAAATTAGATCATGGCATACTTGCTCCATATCCAGAAAACCAAAATGAGTGGAGAATTTCAAAACTCTTTACTTGTCAGTTTCAAAATTTGAGCAGATCAAAAATAAGACCTCCCTTGACCATTTCTGAATCACTTAGTTGTTGTTTCTCAGATGACATGAATACTGGTAAAAATCAAAAGAAAAAAAATGGCAGGCTTCGACAACAAACAGAGTTTTGGCAATGCAGTTTTTCAGCGCCCAGAAATTTAGCAATGAATGTGGTTTTACTGTTTGAAATATGCAAATCACATAAGACACGACCAAAAATCTACTCCTCATCATTATCTTGTGTAGGTTCCATGGCATTGAATCAACCAATAATTTTAAATCATGCACTTTTGTAACGTATTCGCTGCAAAACCTTTGTTTCAACACTTTGGTAGCAATGTGATAGAAGTGATGTGATGCTGCGAAATATTAGGAGTTTTTGCAGTGACCTTTGAAACTGATTGGATACAAGTCATAAAGGTACCAAAATGATTTAAAATCTTAGGGAACCTTATATTTGTAACATAACAAGACCCCTAGGCTTACTAAAACATGATATAATGACCTTATAATTATCTTATTGAAGTGACTAAAAGACTTTATACATGAGACTAAATTGACCATGTGACTTCAATTAAACCCAAACAAAAGTAAAAAATGAGGTGGAATTGACCCGAGTGCATTTCATGTGCTAACAGTCCCCATTTCCAACTTATGAAGAACTACTATTGTTGTACTCATTCCTAATTGGTGAATCTAGACGTAGTGGGAGTTGAATAGGTGGTTGATTTAACCATTCTTGGTACGCTTCCTCTCCGAGTTGAGCTCTCATTGCAGCCTTCTCTCGGGTTGACATTGTTGTGGGGTGGAATGGAATATGGCAGGTAGGTCACTCATCATTAGAATCCTAATTTCAAAAATATTGAACATTAGTACACCAATGATATTAGTAAGCATAATGCAACAATTTGTTTGTTAAAATTACATTATACCAAACAATTATTACCATCGTCAACCCATGATTGCGGCTGGAAGATGGAATGTCACAATTTGTAGGGCAAAGCAGTTGTCCATTTTCATCTACCAATTGCTTGTTGTATGTTGCTTCTGATAATATCTTCGGACGTTTTTGAATCAATACTAGAATATTTTTTGCATCTCAACTCGATTCTAAATCAGGATCCTGCAAATGTCTGAATAAACATGTATCCAAATTTGCAGTTTTGTTTCCTCTGTGGCGGCATACTCTGACAGCTCCCAGGTGGTGCCTGCATGCCTACCACGTGGGTCGATACATATGGAGGACTCCAAAATGGAGGATGTGAACTATGAGGTAAGTCCCCTAGGTATTTCTACCTTTGTGTCCCACGACGAATAATTGGATCTCCTCCAGAAATCTCATTTGGCCCCCAGAAAGCTTTCGCAATTACTGCAAGTGAATGGCTCCACCTATCTTGAGAATGCCATCCCTCTCCTTTATCGTGACATATATTTGAGATATCATCCTCCCTCCCCCAACAAGAAGCCAAATCCCCCTCTTGAACCTCCATCTTCTTCTCCCAAAGAAAAGGTTTCTACTATTGTCGCTCCACAGAAGGAAGAAGAGAAGGGTTTATCTAGTAGAGGAGTCCAGTCATGGCTTCGTCTCTAGCCTGGTTCGTCCCAAAATATTTTAGCTCGGTGCATATGGAAAGAAGGAGTTCTGTGAAAATGGTCGTCAGAGATGACATTCACCTCAGTGACGTCCCTCGGCTAATCGGGAAGACTCTGGTTGGAATATTTAACGGTAAATATTCGGGAGAAAAAGGCCTTATAGGTTGGATGAATAACTAGCGGAAACCCTTAATTGGTTATGCCCCGAAGGTTCACAATCTTTCCAGAAACTAGATTTCCTTCATTTTTCTTTTTCCTGAACACTGCGAAGAAATTCTAAGACAGAACTGGTCTTGGGGCCCATCCGGTCTGTCCCTGGAACCTTGGACCATGGACTTCGACCCCCTTAAGGAATCCACGATGATAATGAAAATCTGGGAAATATTACCCGACTTGCCTTTGGATTCTTGGTCAAGGGAAGTATTGGAAGCTATTGGTAACAAATTGGGGTCTTTTGTAAAGCTTGAACCTAAATGGGATTTGAAAAAAGACTAAAGTTGGGCCTGGCTCATGATAGAAGTTGATGTCAAATAAGGTCTAGTGAGTAGAATCAATCTGGTTTATGAAAGAATTACTTGGCACTAGAAAGTAGACTACTAGAGACTACCTTTTAGGTGATATGGATGCCATTAAATCGGTCACATTCGTTCCCAGTGCACTAGA
>ML786804.1:247577-269936 GCA_009831015.1 Picea engelmannii | reverse complement strand
ATATGAGAAATAATCAATAGTTATTGTTCAAGGGAAGTAATGACTTCCAAAGGTAGCTACAGCTTCCAAATGTAAAGGGAGGGATAAACCTCCAAGAGGAAGATACAATCCTCCAACATCAAGAGAGAGTTGAACTCTCCATCATTGCCCCTTCCTCCCACCCAAGAATATATGAGATATAATAAAACTTTACATTAAATCATCATCATCAACCAATCATTACATAGAACCTGATAATGTTTCCTGAGACTTCTTTAATTTCTGCAATTCTTCAATTCTTGGAGTACTATGATCCTGTAGATAATATTACTCAATGTATTCTCTGAAACTCCTCCAATTTGCACTCCTTTAATCCTCCCCAAAAAGAGGTTATAGAAAGAATGGTAGATTTTATTCAATTCTGGTCTATTCAGGAGAGTGAACTTGCACAGAATACCCCGCGCTCAATAATTGACATCCGATTCTAAAACTCACACACAAAAAACTACAGTGTATACTCTTTCCAATGAAATTCATCCCACTTCATTTGAATTATCAATGAAGAAGTTATGACTGTTTTACCCAGAACACTTGTTTATTGACTAGCTTCAGGATTGGTCACAAACCCTATCTTCCACAAAGTGTATCTCCATAATTATAGCGAATCAATAGCTGAACTTTTTACCAGAGGTACCTTGATATGTCTTCGCAATACCATAGATATTTCACCATCTTAATCGTTCTAGAAAACAAGTTATAGCAAAAATGATAAGATGACCTGAAAATAACATACCTTAGAACACATCACCAAAAGACTTCATCCTCCCTTGAAATCCGGCCTTCTTTACTTCTTATTTCCTCTAAATTCAACTTATATCAAAATGAATGTCTAATGATGTTTATTTATACCATTTATGTCACTTCATTTTAACATTAGGGTCGACCTGGCACTTTCTTATTTTGTAATTTTTTTCTTTAATTATCTTCAGGGCCTACATGTACTTCCTTCTTCAATTCACTTTGTCATCTTCAAAAATTCATTTTTCCTCAACCATGAGGATCCACGTGACGTGCCACATACCACCGGAAACAACATGATGTATATTATCCGTTCATGGGTGTTTTATATGCATGTGCATTGTCCTTCATGTCCAAATACATTTATCAATCTTGCGATCCAAAACCCATGACTATGGTTGACATCAATGACAACAACCAATCTTCCAACAAATTAATCCTTTTCGTTTGGATTTTTTTTATGAACAAAATTTTCACTCAAGAAAACTTCAGGCTACGTGGAAGGGCAGGACCTTTGGTGTGCACACTCTGTTTGGAAAATGAGGAACAACAGAGCACATGTATGTTAATTGTAGGATTACGCCTCTTATTTGGAATGAGGTATGTTCACAGCTAAATGTATATGGTAATTGGAATCTTCCCACATTAACAGACAATTTGCACCCCTAGTTTTTAACAAAGCCATTGTTCAGGGAGATTCATTTCTATGTGTTGTGAGGAATTTGGAAGTACAAGAATAAAATCTTGTTTGAAAATTATCCCAGGAATGATTTGGGTCTTTTCTCTCGGATTGATGTTTCTATTAAATAATTTCCTAGCCCCACATTGGATGAGAATTTCAATTTTATGTTAAGCCCTGTGAATTTTGATAATAGGCCTTTAGGATTTTTTTACGGTCCAGAAGTGCAGAAAGTTTGTGAAGTTGGAATGCTCCTAAAATTGAGTGGTTCTCATCACTTTAAGTTGAAGATGGTTGTAGGTTATGGGACAAATACGAGAGCAGAGCTTTTATCTTTTGGGGGCCTTTTAAAATTTATTCTTTCTAGAGGTATAACTAAGATGACGGTGGTTGGTGACTCCAAAGTTGTTTTGGATTGGTTTTCCGGTAAATCCCAGTTGAATGTAATGATTTTGGAAACCTAGAAAAATATGATTTTGGATCTCAAGCAGAAATTCAGTTGGGTTAATAGCTTCCACATCCACATGCATTTCAATGAAGTTGCAAATCGGTTGTCAAAGAAAGCGCTTGGAGATCAACTTGGATGGTTAAGTTTTGAGGAGTTCTTTGGGGACTCTGTCATTAGTTCAAGCTCGATTTTCTTTTTTTCTGAATTTTCTTTGAAATCTAGGGGAGTTGTTTTTCTTTTTGTCTGCATGCAAGACATTGAACAGTTTTGTATAATGCCCTTCAAGGTGGCTGACTGGTTTTTTGGATATTAGGTTTTTGTAAGGTTTATGGCTAGTTTACGATGACTCTATTGTTTTTTAGATGGTTTATAGAAGTTATCACACATTGTTCTTCTTATGATTGTCTACATGTATTGGAAAGTTTCCTTTTAATCAATTGAAAGCAAGGAATTGTTTTTCCCTCTTGTAAAAAATAAATAAACAAACAAACAAACAAACAAAATCTTCCCCTTGCATTAAATTTCTTGAAAGTTCATTTTAACCTTTAACATGTTAAAACTTTGATATACGTCGTTTACTTTTCTCTCCTTTTAAAAAAAGTTTAAAGGTAATTTAATTTTTTTGGGGATCCATTCATCTTAGATCTCCTCTTTTTTAGTTTAAATCTTTTCGAGGAAAATAAGACCTCATCTTCCTTACGAAATTTGCCTAAGTTTGTTAATAAATACATCAATAAGTAATTATTTTAATCCTATCAAAATTTGTAGTCTAAATGTTCTACTTATTGGTGTTTTTGAGGGCATATTCCCAATCAATTGTACTCCAAATTCGGTCAAAAATTGTTGGAAATGCAGATTTTAATGGTTGATTCTATATAGTCCAAGGGACCCAGGAATTTTAAGGCCGCTAAATCCATTTATGCATTCAAAAATACAATTTAAATAACAAAAAATGGTGATTTTACCAAGATTTGTTTAGCCAGATTCCGATAAAAAAAGTTCATAAGGTATAACGTTTAGACAAAGCCCTTTTGAAATGAGTCATTTTATTTTAATAAAAAATTCAAATGTTTAGGGAGAGATACTTCAATTGAAATTGTCCTATACTTAGGTTACATAATTGGGTGATAACATAGTACCAACTCATTTTATATAATGAAGAGTTTCTTCTTCATATATAATAAAATTAATTTCTTATATTATTCATTGTAGTAAAATGTTATATTGCTTATTAAATATATGGATGATTTATACTATTACAGTGAATTGTTATGTACTCAATTAATATATTTGTTTAAATAATACAACACATTAATGCAATAATTATATGCAAATGCAATAATTAAAATACAAAAATCAATATTAATATAATTTATTTATTTTTATAATTAATTAAGATTTTGTAGAAAAGACAAGAAGTTGCATTTGCATACCCACAACATCAAAAAATTCAGCATCGAAATGTATTGTTGCATTGTATTTATTTTAAATCAATAGTGTGGTTCGTACCTACTTACACATCAATGTGTCTATATGATTATTACACACCGGTGCTAATAAATGCAATAAAAGAACATGTGCTCCTAACGACAAAAAAATCACCACTTCCTTCAACAATATTGTTATCGATGTTGTTACTATTATTGTTACCATTACAAGAACTTATTATGCACAAGATGATATATGCATTGGGGATTTCATTATATAAACTAAGCATCGGGGCTTCATAATATATATCATACACACATGTGTGTAATATATATTTTTAAATCCCTGGTGCATATCAAGTTGTGTCAGACCAATATCTATTGTTGATAGAAGTGTGCTAGTGTTTTCAATATCTAAAGTATACACTAGGAGTTCAAAAGTATTCCATACACACTAATGCTTAGTATAGATATTTGGACTCCCTGGTGCATATCAATACATAGTGCACAAGTAAATATTATATATAATTGACACACTAGTGTGCATTATTGATATAAGCACACTAGTAAATATTATATATAATTGACACACTAGTGTGCATTATTGATATAAGCACACTGACAAAAAAAACTCCGATAGAACCTTCAACCACCAAATTTTTTTAGGTATAGTGAAAATCTGTTAAAGTCTTTATTAAAACCTTTGCTACCAAGAATGGAGGTTTTAGCACATGATTTTTTTTATAATTTTGCTCAATCTTGTAACACTAAAAACCTCCACCAATACTTCCACTAGAAGGTGTTTTCCTTGTAGTGACTTACTTATCAAGAAATCTGCTTATTTCTAATAATTCGTCAAGCATTTTTGTAAGATCTCATCCTACCCTTCTTAAAGATGCACTCGATGCACAAAGAAAATTTGTTAGCCTTAATCAAAATATATCCTCCATTTTGAATGATCTCCTCAATGCCAAATCCATTAGGATCTTTCGAAATATGTCCATCAGTCATTATCGAAAGATCCACTTGACAAATTGTTAAGCCAACCCAAAAGAACATCTTTTGATTACCCTCAATAGACCATTGGACAAAATCCAAAAAGCATCCTTCTATTTCCATTGATAAACCATTGGGCCAATCTGAAAGATCTACACTACAATGTTCCCTACAAGCCAATGGACCAATTCAAAATAACAACATTCAAACACCCCCAATAGGCCATCACATCAACTCAAAATATCATCTTTTGATTTCCCTTAATAGACCATCAAGCAACTTTAAAAGAACATCTTTTGAAGACCTCGATAAACCATTGAGGTTATTTGAAATAACATATTTTGAAAGGCCTTGATAGACCATTAATCCTTTTCAAGAGAACATCTTTTAAAAGGCCCCATTGAACTAGCAGATCTCTTTGAAATATCAATTTAGAACCTTTGAAGAAAATAAGCAATTAAAGGCTATTGGGCCAAAATGCAACCCATTGACAATATTTCAAACAAAAAAAATTGAATTCCCCCAATAGGCCTTTGGGCCAAATTTGAACATTCAAATGCCCCAATAGACCATAGAGCCATTTCAAAAGACAATTTTTGAAATGTTTCAATAGGAAATTGACCAATTTTCAAAAAACAACTTTTGAAATTCCTCGATAGGCCATTGAGTGATTTTGAAAAGAAAACTTTCAAAATGCCCCAATAAGCCATTGGATGATTTTGAAAAGACAATCTTTTGAAGGCCCCGATAAGTCATTGGGTGATTTCAAAAAGACAACTTTAGAAATTCCCTAATAGGCAATTTCCCTCATCAAAAGATGCCATCCCACTTTGAAACAATAAGGCAAATTCCATTAAGCTTATTGGAAGGTAATACTTCGACTTTCCAAAAACGGTTTTCCAACCCATTGAAAGAAATAATTTGAACATCCTTAAGGCTCTATACTCAAACAAAAGGCCCACAAGCTTTAATGTCATTTTAACGTAGAGGGATTCAAAATCTCATTTGAAGGATTTGCTCCATATTGGTATTTGGCATATATCCATGCCAATATGCACAAACAATTTGAACTTGATTTGGTTCATTCCATCCAAATTCAAATGCATCACACAATGATAAAAGGAATAACATAACCTCAAATGCAATGTACTAAGGAATTTTTAAATACAAAGGGGTATACCCTATAAATGTAGACTAGTTCACACATTAAACTCTAATGCTTCCTATCATTTTGAATGCATATGTGAATTCAAGACAATAAAACTCTAAGGCTAATTGAATCCCACAGAGGTGTGCATCTAACTATTGCAACCTAACTAAGTATGCAACACATCAAACATCCATGAATTCCATATCAATTCCATAAGAAAACCACATCTTAACATCTAGCATAGGTGAACATTCATATCATTGCCCATAAATCACGTTTTGTCCACGAGACAGCTTGAGGAAAGGCATTCCAATATTGGGTCGGAATGAGAAGGAGGGAATTGGATGCCACCGGAGTTTTCGAATCGGTGTGAAACGTGACGTTGTATCCAAACGTCTGTGTTTTGCATCTCTTAGCATATCCGGAATCTGCTAGAGCTTCTGGGTCCAAGGAGCTGGCCAAGATAACCCTGGATGAAGTCAAAGTTCTCCGACACTGTAGCTTCTGAGATGAGTTGGCAACAGACGAGCCAAAGTGACCAATCCACCATTGAAGACTACACAGAGTGCTTCGGATATTGTTTTCCGTCAGCTTAACGACTTTCTCGAGTCTCTACAAAACTCAGAATGGAGAAGGAAGTGACGGTTTTTTTGCTTATTAGTTCACGGGAAGAGCTTGGCGTGTGAAAGTTTGGGTAGTGTTGGATCTGTTGAAGGAAATTCCAGGCTTATAAACAGAGTCTCTTCATTCATCTTCTGTTGCATTCTTTTATGCATCAATAGCTACTACAGTTGCTACCTCCGCCTTGACTTTCTTTCCCAATTTCCCATCTTTTGCTTCACGGTTTCTCTTGAGTGGTGCAAGTTCAACTGCTTATTGTGATGTTGCTATAGGTCGGGATGATATTTGATATAGTTCTAACAATGCTTATAGGGATCTCATTTATAATTATGCGTTAGTGTAAAAAACTTATAATATTGAATTGAAACCCTTTTTCTTACATTTATCCCGAAGACACCCAAGCCACTCACACTTATTAACGTTCAAGCAAGTAGGTCCATAAGGATCAAGTGGACGATGTAACGGTCTTTGGGTTTTACTGCTATTGGGGGTTAGTCAGTGCAGAAGAGAGGAAAGGGAAAAAATTGTCCTGACGAAACAGATTACTCATAAATCAACCTGTGGGAAGGTGCCAAGGAAGCAACTTCCAACAACAATCAATATTCTACACAAAGTTGTAATGCCGACAGAATTGCCTGTCTGAAGACATTGTGAGCATCTGTGAAGCACATTCTTTCCAGGAGGACGAAGAGGGGGGAAGCCAACGACACACTTTATTTGGATAGGTTGCTGCAAGAGAGACCAGGTGGAGGTTGTAGAGTAGAGCCGCCATTGAAGCTTGAAGCTGTTGGCAGTTTCTATGATGGGTTCCGCATAGGGAAGCCTTCGTGGCACACCTGTTTGGGCGCATGTTCATTGGGCATGGATGTGAGGACGTGAAGAAGGGTTAAGATTGAAGGGAGCAAAAGGATGAGCATGGAGAACAGAGAGGAGTTGTGTCATGTTTCATGGATTGCTTTCTGTTGTTTCGGAGTTCGATACCCAGAATGCTCTTGGAGGAGATCGACACTGAAAGTTCGACGGTTTTCTATTTTGGCAAAGCCAAGACCATCAAAAAGGAGGCGTAGACCTGTTTAGAGCCTACGCATGGAGGTTGCATAGGCTGCAGGTGGAGGGTCGATTGGTCTTGAGGATTTTTTTGTCACAGGATCTGCACTTCAACACTATGTGGAGGATCTGTGAAGAGGAAACAAAGATTTGTGTGGAGCAACGGTAATGGTAGTTGTGATGTGAACATTTATTTTAATGGAGTTGTAAAAATTTTGAATTTCCATGTAATTGGGCATATGGCTGTAAGACCTTGTTAGGCTTGTGTACCCTTGTTTTTCAACCGGTTGAGTCTGGACCTAGACTTAGGTGATAGGGGGTGGGTTACGGGTCATGTTAGTTGCCCATGGTTTTGTGTCCATCTAATCTCATGTAATGAAGCCTTCTTAAAGGCTAGTTGTAACTCCGTTATAAATGGGCCTAGAGGTGAGCAGTGAATGTTTACTTGGTCGGCTTGGTCGGATTTGGTCAAGGGAATGTTCATGTTAAGGTGGAGTTAGGACTCCATTGAAAGTTGCCTAGAGGTGAGCTTGTGCCGAGCTTACTTGGTTGGCTTCGTCTAGTTTTTGTTAGCGAAGGTCTCGAACACAATGTTCGAGGTGGAGCATTGAAGGTGCTCAGGATCACGACAGAAGAGTTGTCTGCAAAGCTCAAGTAATTCATTGTATGGCCTAATGGTACCTAGGCAGTTGGTACATGATGTTGATTCCTTCATGGTGAGTCGATATTTACAAGAGGTGGGAATAACTATGGTAATCATTATCTTGGTGATTAAGTAGTTGACGATACACTTGTTGTAATCACAAACATGGTTACGATCAACGGGTTGGCTCAGTTGGATTGGACATTCGAGATGAAGGATCTGGGAGCAGCAAAACAATTTTGAGCATGGAATGCATAGAGACGGGACTAAAGGTGAGTTTTTGGTTATCACAACATGAGTGCGTGGAAAAGACACTCAAAAATTCGGTATGAATTTAACGTGAAACTGATAGAAATATTTTAGAATCGTTCTTCAGGTTTATGTCTAAGTGTTGTGGAAGAAAAGGGTTATATGTCTCGTGTATCGTATGCTGGTAAAATGTATAAGTTTGCGATGAGAAAAAACAAATATTTCACTTGTAGGGAGTTGTCAGTGGTCACATGATAAATCCAGGGGGAACAATGAAATGGGTGTTTCGGTTTTGAAAGCACCGGTATCACCTATCTTTAGCTTGCAATAAGGTGATGAGTGGACAATGGCATGGCATCAAGTAAATTGTTGTCAAGGTGGAGATTGTTAGGAATCTAACAACTATTTGGATAAGGCGGTTTTAACTGACCAAGATTTAAGACAAATTTATTGTCTCTTGTTGAAACCACTCAGCTAAGATAGGGGAAAAAATTAATGTAATCAATTTTGTATAACTAATGGAGATGTTGTTTAAATATGTAGCCCTTAGAGGAAGATATGAGCAAGGGCTTCAAGCCCTCTCCTAGGTTGTCTGGTAGCCTATGGATGGTTTGTAATCTCCTGGTTTTCTTGATAATAAAATATGATTGCCATTGTCCCATGGATGTTTCCCTCATAAGGTGAAGGAGGGTTTTACCACGTAAATCTGTGTTTTCTTGTGTGCATGCTTGTCTTGTTTGTTTCTGTTGTATTGTTGAAACGAGTTTCCACTGCCCAACACCGGAGACGTCCCATCGAGCTCCATTTTGTATAACCTTTCGCCTACACCATAAATATGTGGGTAATGTGGTTTCCTAATATTCAAAAGTACCAATGTCAATTCATATATTAATGACATTATATTCAAAATTCAAAAAATAAATATGTACACGGGAATTGAGATCATATTTATGAGTTATGATATATTATATTATATTATATGATATGATATAATATAATATAAATATGTGGGTAGGAGTCTTATATTATATATTACATATAAGGTGATATAATATAATATGTGACATCTAAAATATAATATAAGACTCAATCTATATTAATGTATTATTAGTTTTATATTATATATTATGTATTATGAATGGAATTTT
Source organism: Picea engelmannii (assembly GCA_009831015.1). NCBI lineage: Eukaryota > Viridiplantae > Streptophyta > Pinopsida > Pinales > Pinaceae > Picea > Picea engelmannii. The sequence continues at coordinate 260,751 of ML786804.1, read as the reverse complement.
GGATCTGAAATAATTTGGTGAATTTTCTCAGATATGGTGCATGCGATCTCTCAGATCTAGTGCATATGTTCTTTCAGAGATGGGTTTCATAGGCATAGCACAATTGCCTATTGTGGGTGATGATGGAGGATGGGGGTTTTAGATGACGATAACTCTCTAATTGAAAATGATTTGTGTGTTTTGATGATTAGATTAAGTTATTATTTCATGATCGAGGACAAAAAATGGCTTCACAGGGACATGGCTTATAGGGGGGCATTGACTAGGGTTTTCTTAGCCATGGCAGCTTTGCCTCTATTCGAAGAAGGCACGAGAAGCTTCCAAGGAGTGTAGATCTCCTCAATGCAGTGTCGTGGAAAAAGTTTCCTTTTCTGCCTTTAGTGTGGGGATCGAGTGGTGGTGGCGCTTGGGGTTTGATCCCTTTCATTTTTGCGAATGTATGGTGTTTCATCTCATAGTGTGCGGGGTCTCATATTTTTGCATGCTTCGGTCTCTCGAACATTAGTTTTGGAGAAGGGTTTTAGTTGGAGGTTGAGGCTTATGGCCCATAATGCTCTATTTCTAGTGTTGTGTTTTGGGGGTTTCATCTGGAGGGAGATTGATGACAAAATATGTGTGCACCTTGTAGGTTGTGGCTGAAGTAATGTTGATATAACTCAATCTTTGCAATAGGTTGCAAGCGAAGGATGGGTCTGCTAAATCTTTCATCATAACCCCAGCTCATGGGTGGTTGCAATTAGAGGATCTGGGTATGTTGAGTCCATGTGCATTATACCCAGAGCTTCACATATGGTTGAAAGTAGAAGTTAGGGTTTGCTCAACATGTTTTCTTCATCAACCGTGATTCTTCAAAAAGTAGTTTCTAGGTGCATTTGGCTTCTTGTGGCTTCTATGCACACTCTACAATAGATGTTTATGTCATATCCTCCTCTACAGTTGTGCATTTTTTAAGTGCCTCCAATTTGGCCTCTATGTGTTTTTGCATTTTCTTTGAAGAGACAAAATGGGACTAAGCCCTCCATGCCATTTTCCTAGCCATTTTTTGTAGGAATTTATTTTCATTGTCTAGAGCATCATGCTTTAGCATGAGGCTTTGAGCCTTCTCCATATTGTCATACTATCTGACTCTATAACCTTAGTGTATACTCGCTCATACTACACTCTGAACTAGTAAATTTGCTATTGAATCCTTCCTTTACACTCGCGACTCATCTCGAATGTCATTATGTCTTAAAACTTGGCCCACGAGTTCTATAACTTGAGGTACAATTGTTCTATGTTTTCAATCTACACTTAGGTTGTAGTGATCACAGGATCAATAAAAAGCATGTCCCTCTTGGTGTGCCTCGATATTTATCGCTATGATTATGGCATTTTCTCATTCCTTCTTCATTACATGCCTTTGTTCTACCTCCACCGCTAACTCTAGCAACCCTTTATTCTTTTCTACTATCTACCTAAGGGTTGCATTCACCTTGGTGACAATCGTGATAGGCTACTATGTGATCTCAAAAGCTTTCGATAGATGAGGTAAAACCTCTTCAAAACAGTTTATTAGTGATTGTTGTGACTTGGTTTCTTCTTCATGGGACTACACTGATCTAGCTTGGGTGTCTGCTGCCTATTTATTTACCCTTTCTAGAAATGTAGTGGCCTATGTGGCCTATATTTTCTTATGGTCTTTATTTTTTATAGCTTGCTCATCCTAGATGTACATTGCATCCTTCTCTTCCATGAGCTTCTCCATCTGCTTCTTCTACCACATGTTATAAATTTATAAGTTCATTAGGATGAACTTATTTCGATTGTAGATTCGGGCATCCTATGGGCATGGAGAAAAGTAACAAATTTTCTTTTCTCTATGCCCATTGGATGCACTGAATCTACAATCGAGATAAGGATCGTTAGTTCATTACATACTCATCATTGTTATTGAACCTCACCTACACCTTCTTTCCAGAATTAGCTATGGTTTTTGTGAGGGAGGGAAGATCCAATTTCCATAGATCCACCACATGCTACGTTTGGATTTGTTCTCCCTCTCAAACTTCCTTCATAGTGACGATAGCCATAGGTATGTAGAACAACTCTGGTCTATTGTATGTCGATCTCATTGACTCGGTTACTGATTCCTTTTGTCTCGTTTAGTAATGAAACTCATTCTAAAATCACATTACTTATAATGCTACCAAGGGGTTGAACAACCTATCAATCATTGGTTGAGGTATGGGGGTGGGCAGTTTCGAGGGTGGTGTGTCCTTGTTGGGTCCTATCTCAAGGTGTAGGTACAGGTACTTGTCCACCACTTCCTCCTTCTCAACATCCCTCATTCTTGCAACCCATCCAAACTTCTTACAAAGGAAATCCACCAAGTCCCTTCCTTCTTCAACAGTGAGTTCCTCTATAATGATAGATGTATTCCATGTAGAGATGCCTAGAGTTGTTGCTTTGTTTATTCTTAGCTTAAGTGGTGGGGTCATTTTCGTCAATGTTTCTTCAATTGTAGCCCCCACGTAGGTTGTGTCTTATGGGAGATCATCATAAGATATTTCCTCACTTTTCCTTCCGAGAGGAATCACTTAATTACGTTATTGTAAAACAAGAACAACCCTCCACCTCAAATAGGTCCTTCCCCTAGTATTTTTACTTATTGTGACAATAACACCAACTTCAAAAGTTTAAGGAGAAAGGTGTTGGAAGTTAAGTGAACATTTACTACTCTTTATTTTGTTTTACAAACTTAACGACCAAAGGTGTCATCTAATGAGAGCATAACTTATTTTCAATTTTACCATAGACATGGGTTAGAGGACAAGTCTTGGAAGTTTGCATGCAAAGGTGTAAGATGTGGTGACCATCCTTACAAAACATTTACAAAGCATGTGTAAGTGATGTGAAATTATATGAACTTTTATAGACCCAAGGTAAGGTTTGTAGTGGTCTAATATGTTGTCATATTAAACCTTTTGAAAGAATGGGGTTTTACCTAAGGTGTGTGGTTTCACCTAAAACATGTTTGATAGTTATTTAAAATAGACTAATTGACTATCAAAATAAACTTTACAAGATCCAATTACATTTTAAAGAATGAAATGATAGAACTCATAAATTACTTATTACTTTTGAATACAATACAAATATAAAGTACTCTCACATATATATAAAACAAGTGTTGCATGGCAGCGTAGTCCCTTCCAGGTTGGAATGGGAATAAATGCGACCGAGTATAGACACATGGGTAGGAAGTTGAAGTACATGGAAACACAAAAGAATGAACATTCCCGAATTAGTTTTCTTTAAAACAAGGGCTCGTGGACACAATATAAATTGAAATTTATGAAATTATAGGTTCCTAGACAACATAAATTATACATATGAAATTTGTAATTTTATAAAGTAGATATTTACTTTTATACATACGAAATATGTACTTTTATAAAGTACGGGAATGAGATTCCATATTTGGCAGTTTTTGGATCGCGGGTTCTCTGGTTGGCGCGCTGAAAATCAGGCTCTGTTGTTCCATGGTGTACAAATAGCACCCAAAGTTTCACGACATACAAATTGACAATTAGAGCTGTGCACTATTTGAAATATAAGGGCATACATATGTTAACAAGTTCGTGGAAAAAAGCACAAAAAAACTAGTATTCCTGAATTAGTTTTCTTTAAAACAAGGGCTCCTAGACAAAAGAAATTGAAAATCATCAAATTATAGGTTCCTGGAAAGAAAAAAGTATACATAGGAAATATGTAATTTGATTAAGCAGATATATATAACATGCGGGTTGCCGGGCTGGCACGCTGAAAATTGGGCTTTTGTTGTTCTGTGCCCTACAAATAGCACCCAGAGTTCCACGACATACAAATTGACAATCAGACTTGTAGACTATTTGAAATTTAAGGGCCAACGTCTGTTACGTAGGTTGGTGGACAAAATCATAAAAAAAATAGCATTCCTAAATTAGCTTTCTTTAAAACAAGGGCTCTTGGACAGAAGAAATTGAAATATATAAAATTATAGATTCCTGGACAATAGAAATTATACATATCAAATATGTAATTTGAGTAAATAGATATATAGAGCATGCACGGAAGCTTCATTTTGGGTTCTCAAGCTGGCAGGCTGAAAATGGGCTTCTGTTGTTCTGTTCTCTACAAATAGCACCGAGAGTTCCGCGATATACAAATTGACAACCGGACTTGCAGACTATTTGAATTTTTGGATCGCAGGTTCTTAGGCTGGTGGGCTGAAAATTGGGCTTTTGTTGTTCCGTGGCCTACAAATAGCACCTAGAGTTCCGCGATATACAAATTGACAATTGGAATTGTGGACTATTTTAAATGTAAGGGCCTACGTCTGTTACATAGGTTCGTGGACAAAAGCACCAAAAAAACTAGCATTCCAGAATTGGTTTTCTTTAAAACAAGGGCTCCTGGACATAAGAAATTGAAATTAATCAAATTATAGGTTCTTGAACAGCATAAATTATACATACCAAATATGTAATTTGATTAAGTAGATATATAGAGCATGCAGGGAACCGTCATTCAGGGTTCTCAGGTTGGCGGGCTGAAAATTGGGCTTTTGTTGTTCTGTTCCCTACAAATAGTGCCAAGGGTTCCACGATATACAAATTGACAATCAGACTTGTAGACAGGAGCTCGTGTCAAAAAAGTTTACCATTCCCAAATTAGGTTTCCTTTTACATACGGTAGTGGACAAAAAAGCAAAAAAAAGGCTTCTCGAGCTGAAGGGATGAAAATTGGGCTTTTGTTCTTCCGTGGCTTACAAATAGCATCGAGAGTTCTGTGATATACAAATTGACAATGGGACTTGCAGACTATTTGAATTTTTGGATCGCGGGCTCTCGGGATGGTGGGCTGAAAATTAGGCTTCTGTTGTTCTGCAGCCTACAAATAGAACCCAGAGTTTCACGATATAGAAATTGACAAATGGACTTGTGGTATTTGAAATGTAAGGGCCTACGTCTGTTACATAGGTTCATAGACAAAAGCACCAAAAAAACTATCATTATAGAATTGGTTTTCTTTAAAACAAGGGCTCCTGGATAGAAGAAACTGAAATTTATCAAATTATAGGTTCCTGAACCGCATAAATTATACATACCAAATATCTAATTTGATTAAGTAGATATATGAGCATGCACAGAACCCTCATTCCAGGTTCTCGAGCTAGCGGGCTGAAAATTGGGCTTTTGTTGTTTCGTGCCCTACAAATAGCACCAAGAGTTCGACGATACAGAAATTGACAATTGGACTTGCGAACTATTTGAATTTTAAGGGGCTCCTTTCGAAAAAGTTTAGCATTCCCGAATTAATTTTCCTTTTTACATACACTGGTGGACAAAAAAACCAAAAAAATAGTACTTATGTCTGTTACATAACCTGGTGGACAAAAGTATGAAAAAAGTAGCATTCCAGAATTAGTTTTCTTTAAAAGAGGGGCTCCTGCACAGAAGAAATTGAAATTTATCACCCCATACTTAGGCAGTTTTTTTATCGCGGGTTCTGGGGCTGGCGAGCTGAAAACTAGGCTTCTATTGTTTTGTGGCCTACAAATAGTAGCTAGAGTTCCCTGATATACAAATTGACAATTGGACTTGCGGACTATTTGAAATGTAAGGGCCTACGTCTGTTACATAGGTTTTTGGACAAAAGCAGACTTAAAACAAGGGCTCCTGGACACAAGAAATTGTTCTTGGACAACATATATTATACATACCAAATATGTAATTTGATTAACTAGATATATAGAGCATGGACGGAACCCTCATTCCATACTTAGCCATTTTTTTTATCGTGGGTTCTCGGGCTAGGGACCTAAAAATCAGACTTTTGTTGTTCTGTGTCCTACAAATAGCACTGACAGTTTCGTGATATACAAGTTGACAAAAGGACCAAATAAATTGCATTCCCGAATTAGTTTTCTTTAAAACAGGGGCTCCTGGACAAAACAAATTGGAATTTATGAAATTATAGGTTCCTGGAGAGCATAAATTATACATAGTAAATACGTAATTTTTTAAAGTAGATATTTACTTTTATACATACAGAATATGTACTTTTATAAAGTATGGGGATGATATTTTATAGAGCATGCACGAAGCCCTCATTCCATACTTGCACGGAGCCCTGATTCCATACTTAGGCAATTTTTGGATCGCGGGTTGTCGGGTTGAAAATTGGCCCTCTGTTGTTCCATGGCCTACAAAGAGCACTCAGAGTTTCGTGATATACAAATTGACAAGCAGACTTGCGGATTAAGTTTTTGGATCGTGGGTTGGTGGGTTGAAAATTGGCCCTTTGTTGTTCCATGGCCTACAAAGAGCACCCAGAGTTCCGTGATATACAAATTGACAAGCGGACTTGCAGATTATTTTAATTTTAAGGGCCTTTGTGGCAAACAGTATGAAGGATGGATCATAAAGATGTAAGAAACGACATACTCTCTATATGTTTTAGTAGAAAGAAAGTATTGAACACAAATTTATGACATTTATATAAAAAATAATAATAAAACGTGTTACATATTCCTGGAAATTTAAAGAAACACACACACACACACACACACACACACACACACACACATATATGTGAAATATGATATCTCAAATTTGAGTGAGTAATTTATGTCATACTTAATTTTGAAAATGACTAGCCAGGAGAAAATATGCATCAGAAAAAAGAGAATTGATATAAAATAAACAGAATGACTTCACATTCAGCATAGTTGAAGATAAAAATCTAGGAATACATAAAAGAAGGAAAAAAAATAGCATTCCCGAATTAGTTTTCTTTAAAACAAGGGCTCTTGGACACAAGAAAATTGTTTCATGGACAACATAAATTATACATACCAAATATGTAATTTGATTAAGTAGATATATAGAACATGGATGGAACCCTCATTCCTTACTTAGCCAGTTTTTGGATCGCGGGTTCTCGGGCTGGGGACCTGAAAATCGAGCTTCTATTGTTCTATATCCTACAAATAGCACCGACAGTTTCGTGATATACAAATTGACAATTGGACTTGCGGACTATTTGAATTTTAAGGGGCTGGTATCCAAAAAATCTAGCATTCGCGAATTAGTTTTCTTTACAAAGGTTTTACATACGTTGGTGGAGAAAAGCACAAAAAATATAGTACCAATGTCTGTTACATAGGGTGGTGGACAAAAGGACCAAATAAATAGCATTCCCGAATTAGTTTTCTTTAAAACAGGGGCTCTTGGACACAAGAAATAGAAATTTATCAAATTATAGGTTCCTAGAGAGCATAAATTATACATAGCAAATATGTAAATTTTTAAAGTAGATATTTACTTTTATACATACGAAATATGTACTTTTATAAAGTATGGGGATGAGATTTTATAGAGCATGCACGGATCCCTCATTCCATACTTTCACGGAGCCGTCATTCCATACTTAGGTGGTTTTTGGATCGCGGGTTCTTGAGTTAGCGAGATGAAAATTGGGCATTTGTTGTTCCATGGCCTACAAAGAGCACCCACAGTTCTGTGATATACAAATTGACAAGCGAACTTGCAGACTATTTTAATTTTAAGGGCCTTTGTGGAAAACAATATGAAGGACGGGTGGTAAAGATGCAAGAAATGACATACTCTCTATACATTTGAGTAGAAAAAAGTAGTGAACACAATTTTATGACATTTATATAAAAAAATAATAAAACATGTTACATATTCCTGGAAATTTAAAGAAACACACACACACACACACACATATTTGTGTGTGTGTGAAATATGATATCTCAAATTTGAGCGAGTGATTTATGTCGTAATTAATTTTGAAAATGACAAGGCAGGAGAAAATATGCATCAGACGAAAAGAGAATTGAGATAAAATAAACAAAATGACTTCACATTCAGCATAGTTGAAGATAAAAATCTAAGAACACATAAATATATAAGGAGACAAAAGAATAGTTTTATTTGGAATATATGAAAAAAAAATAGTTTGTTACATATCGCTGGAAATGTAAATGTGTTTGTCATATAGACTGGGATTGGGGCTCCCGCGGACCATAACAAAAATATGTACAAAAAATAGAACTGTGGAAAGAATAAGTTGGACACGGTAAAATGTAATACCTGAAAAGTAGAAATGGGAGGATTAGTTTTTGGCTATAGATTTCTACTCATAAAAGGTGGAATAACTGGATTGATAAAGAAAGGAATATCAGTATACATTTACAAGCATGTTACATATAAGTAATTTTGGTGTTTTCTTGCTCGTGTCTTTTCCTGTTGGTTTTTGTCGGCGGCTTGCTTGAATAACTGGATTGATAAGAAGAGGATTTATGCATTTCCATGTTGAATTTCGTCGGTGACCCACTTCAAGTTCTTTTCAATATAGCTTCTCAAGGGGGGAAACGTTGATGTTATTACAGATTTGAATGCTGAAAAATTCATTTTCTAATTCACTTAGATCAATTGAAAGTTTACACAAAGCTTGATGAATGTCTCCATTATGTACCGAAGCAATGACATAGGAAACAAAGCTTCCTCTAATTCCTTAATCCGGTTCTTTAGTCTGGAATTCTTGGCCTCAATGACTCCAATGGAATCATGAAGAGCATGTTCGGTTGTCATGTGAAGTTGAGAGATTTTGGACACCTACGTATTGGCAAGGTCAAGTTCTGAACGATGTTTTATTTTCTTATTTTTTACATCTCTTTTTTCAATGATTAATTTTTTTGATTCGCTTTCAAAAACAACACTCTAGAATACGAATGATTCTTCTTCGTCAAAAAATTCGGTATGAACCATGTCCATTGAGTAGGCATGGTCAATTGTGTCTCCGTGTTGATCAAGGTTGTAGAATATGCTATCCATATCAACATCAAGATCCATGTTTTCACTGTAAATTTTGGGTTGCTCTCCCTCCCCTACAATTATTTTTCCTTTCTTCTGCATGGAGAGCTCGTGAGGAAGATGTTCACTTTATCTCTACAAAACTAATGTGGAGTTGTTGCCAGTAGTTTATGAAAACGTTGGTTTGCTCCAAACGCTTCCTGAAATGAAGAAATGGAGGGGACAATATAACCCCCCAGAAACATTGGTTCAATGCAATTCGAATGGAAAATCTCCTCATTCATGACAATATCTATGTGTGTTGTATGGTGACCTGTTAGAAGTAAAGTTTAATTATTGCATACTTAGAAGTGTGAAGGTGGCGGTTACGACGAAGAACATTTAAGAATTGGAGGTTTCCTAAAGAAACCAAGCTGGCGGTGTGCAAATGACATTCCATGGTATTTGAAATTAAGACTTGGAAGAGATTTGAGGTTTCGTAAAAGAAGCAAGGTGGCGACGTGCGAATGACATTCCATGGCATTTGAAATTAAGACTGGGATGGGATAAGAAAAGCCTTCACAAATATTTCATTAATGGCAGAACTTCATGAGCCTTGCACGCATCAATGACAACTTAGAAGGTACTTGCGCGATGACCTGTTAGCATTAAAGATTTAGAAACAAAACATATATATATATATATATATATATATATATATAGTATTTCTTATTGTGGACACGTGCGAAGGTGACGGGCACTGGGAAGAGCAAGCAAGGAAGGAATGGTGAAGTCTGAAACTACATTTGGAAACTGGTGAGTGTCCAATGGTGAAACTGCATGAGTCGGAATTGTTCACTGCAAAACGCGTAAAATGTAAGAGGGCATGATGGTGCAGTTCAACGAAGAGTTTGTATATTTGGGGAATTGCAAGAAAGTGGGTAAGCATGGAAAGTGTGACTTTCTGTAGGATTTTAGGGAACATAGTGAAGGGAAGCATGTATAGTCTTTGGATAGCAGGTTCTCGGGTTGGCGGGCTCCAAATTGGCTAAGCAAACCAAAGGGTTCGGTCTGACTCCCAATGCATATTTCATAATTCATGTGCAACACCAACTCTGAGGTTATCAGATCAGTGTGTGTAGAAATGAGGCAAAACTAAATATGTACCTTTATAAAGTATGGACATGAGATTTTATAGAGCATGTACGGATATTGCATTCCATACTTGGTCACTTTCTGGATCACGGGTTCTCGAGCGGGCGGGCTAAAAAATAGGGCTCTATTGTTCTGTGTTCTACAAATAACACAGACAGTTCCACGATATACAAATTGACAAGCAGACTTGTGGGGTGGCTTCTATTTTATAGACCATATACAGTTTCTAGATCGTGCGTTCTCGGGCCAACAGGGTCAAAAACGGGTGTCTATTGTTTGGTGCCTTACAAATGGCTTATGATAATAAACTGACAAGAATATTTGTTGGTTGGCCAACTCAACGTTCTACTTCTAGTGATTTCCACAATATACAAATTCACGTAGACTTCAGGGCTGGCGGGCTCTCAGAAACAAGCAATACATACCAAATATGCACAGATCCCTTATTCCATACTTAGCCACTTATTTGGATCGCGGACTTGCGGGCTGTACATTGGGCCGGTTTCTGCGATATACAAATTGACACAAACTCCAGGGCTGGCGAGCTCTCAAAAATGACCAACACATACCAAATATGCACAGATTCCTTATTCCATACTTAGCCACTTATTTGGATCGCGGACTTGCGGGCTATACATTGGGCCTCTAATGTTTTGTGTCCTACAAATACCACCCATAGTTGGGCGATATACAAATTGACAAGTGGACTTACAGGCTGGCTGGCTCAACATTGCATTTATGTTCGATGACAAAGGGCAGGCTGGCGGGCTCTAGGCGCAAAAAAAAATAAAAAAATATAGCTACAAACAAGTTCGACAAATACAGACAAAGTAAACGAAAAACCGTTTGGTATGGAACACGGGCAGAAAAAGAATGCACCTTTGCATGGATTCCTCTACATCTTTGGGTAGGAGTTATTTGCAGCCTCTAGTTTTCCTGTCTGTTTCTATCAACAAAAGTAGAAAACAAAAGGGATATGAACATAACTTAAGATGTAAAGAAAAAGGCAAGTACTATGTACATATACTAAAAAAAAATAGAATAAGATGAATAGAGTGACAAAAAGTTTTTGAGAGGATGTGCCTTTTTTTTTTTTTTTGTATAATGTATATTTTATAATTAAAGTACAACATCGACTATATGCTCACCAGAACAATATGTGTAGAAATCAGGGAAAACCAAGAAGTTGGATAAATATTTATTTATTTATTACTTTTTTTGCAACAAGCTATACAAATATGCTTTGAAACATAGAAATGTGTCTTTGCAATATGTTTGATGTATATCTCATAATTCAAGTGCAATACCAATTGTATCGTGATCAAACCAATATGTGTCTAATGTTGGACACACCTACGACACTTAGAGGGTGGGTGAATGAGTGTGAGGCTCTTTTTCCCAAAAGCTTCCCTCTTTACAAAAACTCCTTAGTTAACATTCAACATTTATTCATTACCCATTGTTGTCATTTATAACCAGTTAGATGAGAACATATATCAACAATATATCATCATCAAGTCATCACTACACAAGATGTATGTACAATTTTTCTTTTTATTATGGACAACAATCTGGGGTTTATCAACAACAACTAAATAGAGTACAACTCTACAAGAGCACCAGCTCTATAATGCAAGACTCATATTACACCCTCAACACCAACTGAGATGAGGCAACAATCCTCAACAGATATCAATCTGTCAATAGGTACGCGTCATGTCAGTAGTGCAGCCAACGTGTGCACGCGCCCTGGCTCACTACAGCCCGCGTATGCACGCGGTCAGTGTATACAACAACCTGTGTATACCTTATGAGCTGTTAGGGTTTGTCCTTCAAGATCAACTGAGAATCTCTACAATCAATGTATCATTATGTTTTGTCTATGACTGTCCAATCTGACCATCAGCCAGTCACAACACATCCAAGCTCTCCAATAGTTTGTTCATGCTCCACAACAAATCAATATGAATGCTATCTCAATCATGTATAAACAACTAGTATACCATAACAATCATGTCACCACTGAATCACAAGAGTATTGATCACTCCATCAACCAAATCATCCAAACTGAACCATATCATAAAATCCATACTAAGAATTCCCTAAGCATTCACAACATATCAAACAATAGTATCCATCAAGACAATAATGTAACCATACCAGTGTCTCAGTGATAAATCTGAGCCCATAGAATGTAGATCTGGAACCTGCATCATCATCCAAGAGCTTGGCACCAGCTCAAACACAAGTCTTCATCATTCCATCATACAACTTGCGTGTGTACGCTCCCTAGCCCATTACAGCCCACGTATGCCTCATAAACTAGGGTTTATGAAGCTCTGGGACTTTTTCCATCAAGATCTTCGACATTGCCGAAACTTTGATGCGTCCATGAGATTCTCCTCTTGATTTATTCCTCAGAATAGATCTTCAATCATGCTCAAGAGATCCACACCAAATATGCTCTCACAAGAAGCTCTCCATTGATCCACACAAAGGATTATTTGCTAGATTCCATAGCTATCTTATTTATGCTTTCATCCTCTAGGTCACTTAACCCATTTTTAGGTCACTTAACCCATTTCTAGGTTACTTGACCTATTTTCCTTATTTTAGGGTTAACCACTTTCCATAAATAGAAAGTTCTCCAATACTTTATCATTTAAATATTCCTTCTTGATTTTGTCACCTTACTTTATCATTTCTTGATTTTGTCACTTTACTTTATCATTTAAATAATGATTTCTTCTTTTCGGTCACTTTGACTTCTTTGACCTTGGGGGCTTCAAGCCTTCATATGAGGGTCCTCCAACTTCATAAGGCCATAACTCTCAAACCGTGAGGAGTTATGTGGCATTCCACATACCACCGAAAATGGCATGACAAGCACTATCCATCTAGGATAGTTTCACCGAAAACTTCATTGATCTTCATCTCATTATTCCACATACAAGCATGGGTCCTCCAACCATTCTTCTAGGATAACTCAATCCGCAAAGCATCTTCCCGTGAGGGATTTCACCATAAGGGGGCCACTTTGGAGTTCATCCATTTGTGCACCTTATCAACCATGATAAGACTATAATGATTCATCTTTGCATCAATCCACCACTGCATCATATACATCAACTATGCATCATGTATCAATGACAACTCATTGATCCATCTTCATCAA
>ML786804.1:219472-241006 GCA_009831015.1 Picea engelmannii | reverse complement strand
AAAAAAAATAATTAAATTTTAAAACAAAAACTTAATAATATTATAATATTAAGCATAAAATAATAATATAATAATATAATAATTTTATTCATTTACTAAAAGATCGGAAAACCATGTCAAAAAATTAATGAAATTGTTTTTTAACACACTGTCTATCAAACATGAACAAGAACCTAAATTTAATTATAAATTTTAAAAAAAAAATACCAATCTATATAATATATCTATATAACTATATTATATATAACTATATTATATATACTTATACCTATATATAATATAGTTACATATTATATATAGTTATATGCTTCCCTCCCGTGTTATATAGTTTATAACTATATTATATATAGTTTTTAAATTATATATAATATAGTTATAAACTATATAACACAGTTGGGGAGGGATATAACATATATATGCTTCTCGTATTATATGTCTCCCATATACTATAGTTATATATAATTATTAACTATATATAATATATAGTTGTATTATATATAGTTAATCACTATATATATAATATAGTTATAATATATTATTATATTTTATATAGTTATATATTATATATGGTTAATAAATTATATAGATTTTTTTTTTTTTTAATTTGTAAATTTTAATGTTTTGTTAATATTTTTTTATTTTATATAGATTTTTTTATTTTTACATGATTTTAATATTTTGTTTTTTGTTTTTTGTTTTTTTGTGTTTTTTTGTTTTTTAAGGTTTTAATAGATTTTTTACTATTTGTTTTCAAAAACAAATATATATTTTTTTTTAAATTATTGTTTTCTAGGTAAAATTTTATTTTTATTTCTTTCTTTTTTTTAGTTTTAGTTTTTATCTATTTTTTTTAATGTTTTTTTTTCACAAATTTGGGTTTTGATTATATATTTTTAAATGTATTGTTTTCATGGTATTATGTATTATGTTGTGTTTGGAGTAATAAACTAAGATTTAAAAAGTAAGCATTTAAGGATTGATTTGATAATTTTGTTTGCAGTAATTATGATTTTAATTACGACTTTAAAAAAAGGTCATTTTAATATCCCAAATTTAAAATGGGTGCTACCAGTAGCAGTACATTTCAATTTGATGGTTGATTTTGAAGTTTTGGTTTTAATGGTACCAACTGCTAAAAATACGATTTCAAAATATCTATAAATTTAACGTTTTGAAATAAAAATAAAAATGTGTAACATCATTTTTTTATTTAGGTGCAAATTTGAAGCTTTTTATGAGCTGTTGTATGAGTTTTGAAGGCCATGTTTGAAAAATGTTGTAATTTTGACCCTGTTTGAAAAAATGGTCCTATCGGTAGTACCACTTTTTCATTTGGGGGTTGATTTTCATGTTTTTTTTGGAAAAAGATGGGTTTTTTTGGTCAGAGTTCTCGTTTTGAGGTCACAATTCTCATTAAGTGGGTAACTATGTTTTTTGTTCAAAAGAAAACAGAGACTGTATTTGCACATGTACTTTTCCAATTCTTTTCTTCTGCCACTATTTTGTAGCATGTCAATATTGAAGTCTCCTACAAGTACAATGGGTTCGTTCAGATGGAAATGGCCCAATGCATTGGAAATAACATCTACTATGTTGGAGAATGTTGCATGGGGAGCAACATACAGATTCAGTATTGCAACTTTTGTTTCATGGAAAAAAAAAATTCAAGCACCAGTTCAACATTCTTTTCTTCAGTATGTATATGGTCCAAAATTGCTACATGTTTTTTCACTAGTATCATCACCCCATGTGTAATGCGACATGATATGCAATTGTGATCTGGGAATTGTTTATTCTGCATGCATAATTCCAGGTGTGTTTCCTGGAAGCACAGAATATCAGATTGCATTATATCATAGTCATTCAATATATCATTCATGTGTGCATTTAAGTTGCTGATACATATGAATTTCTTTGTATGGATTGGTAGTCATAGTGCAGTTGCCATCTTGCGGTGGTCCTGAGTTGTTTCATTTCAATATCAACTTTTTGTTTCACTTTGAAGTTATCTTTTGTGAGAGGACTTAGTAAATACAGGGAGTCTATGCTTCTGACACGGGATAGTGTTGTGTATACAAGTCCATGCATCTGAATTCCAGCAGGCTGAAATGCAACATTATCAAGTGTTAGTCCTTGTGATTTGTGGATTGTACGTGCACATGCAAGTTTAATCGGAAATTGTTTTCGGATCTTCAGTCAACCTGTCTTTGCTGATGTAGATACTAGTTTCGATATTCGGAAATAGGTGTCCAGTCGCTTCCAGAGTTTGAATTATATAGACAAGACAAGTTGCTTGTTTGTCACTTGCCTATATGCAGTTCATGGAACTTAATCCAAATGACATCGAATTTTTCGCACCATTCACCAACCCATCCTGTGAATCATAGTTACATGGATATATTTCAACCAACATTTCTAATTTAAGGACAAGCTGCAAAGGTAAAGTGACTGAATGTTCATGACGTGGCACATTTCCATGGTTGTCTTCTTCCAGGTCAATCGAATTGATGATGATAGCATCGCCATACATGAGCGACATCATGTGCTTGTTATGCATTGCAAAATCCTTATTCTTGTAGAACAGGTAAGGGAACGTTGGGTCTATTCGTGCAGGTCGTAAGCACCTTGAATTGATATAGGTCAAGTCATCATATGTTTGGTTGTTTGTGTGCATTCTATTCAGAATTGCAATGAATGTTTCATATGTCTGGTGCATTGTAGTATGCAACTCAAATCATTTAACATTATCTCTCCAAAATTCATGGGTGATTGTTTCCATGTTAACGGTAGATTGTTCAAATATCAAAGAATCTTGGATGGGTTGTGCCTAGTAAATATCCCCACAGAATATCACGTCAATGTTTCCAAAGTATTTCGTCTGCACATGTTTTATGCTTCTTAGTCAGTTGTCAATGGAATACAAGAACCGACTCCCAATCAAAGATGTTTCATCTATAAAGACAAATTGGAGTTCCGCATAAAGCTTAGATAATGTATCCAACATTTCCTTGCTAAGTGGAAGAAACTGTGACTTGTTAAAAGGAATTAAAAATGCAGAGTAGATTGTTGCTCCACCAGCATTGTATGCATCTTTTCCTGTGTATGAAACTATTAGGCCCTTTGGTTTCATAGGATCAAAGGAGTTTTTTGAATCATAGATTCGTATAATCATTTGGAATAGTGCTTCTGTTGTGAATGTCTTGTCTGTTCCTGCTCCGCCTGTAAGGAACAAGTGCACAGGACTGTTCATGTTCAATCGTTTTTTAAGAGCAATGTCCTTTAGAATTGTTTGTTGTTCACGATTCAACAGACATCTTATTATGTGTCATTCATTATTTTCAATTAGGAAATGATGTTTTGTAACTTGACAACCAAGATTGATACGTTTTTCACTTCCATCCACTGGAGGACGAGGCAAATCCGCTTGTAAGTCATAGGACTCAGAACGAGGATAGGTTGTTTTTCGGTTTCTGAATGTCTCATCATGATCACCAAGGTTTTCTAGGTCATTAAGTGAAACTTCTAGATCACCCCATTTTGGATTAACATTGTAGGTAAATCTAGCTTCATTGATTTTCACTATAGTCTTAGAGGTAACATACGCAGCCTCCCATGTAGAGAAGTTATGTTTTAATGTCTCTTCGTTTTCATCGAACGGAACGTACAACAACATTTTTTCTCTACAATAGTTTTCATAGTCACAATGTTTATTGTATTTGACAAACCGTATGACAGAGGGTTTTTTTTTTTTGATATGGGTGCACCATTTTTATTGTAATGCGGCACAAATTCTACTAAGAAGATATGCCTAATAGGAGATGGACGCTGGACGTAATAATCAATAATAGAGCGACATAACACGTCTTCTAAATTGTTAGGCTCTTGTTGTAGCAAAACCAGTGGTTTAAGCTCAAATGTGCATTTTTCAAGTGGAGATGTGTTTATGAAGAAACGTTTTCTTGAACTACAAGTGAGGGTCAAGGAAAGTGCAGTGTGAATTGCTTGTCAAGTAGACATTTGTTGAAAATTAAGCAATGTATTGCCAAGTGTGCATATCATTTGTATGGCATCAATATGACTTCTTTCATGTTCTTTGTGTATTCTTCTGAATGCACTTGTCATAGATTTGTCAATCTTCGTCATATATGAGGTACAGTACGATGTTGCAGCATATGCATTCAACACGTACTGTGCATCTGTATTTTCTTTCCACATAACTGGCATGTCCTTGGAGAAACTGTTGTTCCAAATATGGAAGAGTTTTCGTTTAAGGAAAAGTGTTGGTTGCCTAAGAGTACATTATATGGCTTGGATTTACTCATCTTCTGATAGATTTACCTATGTCAAGAAGGCATCAAAGCTCATCAACTTGTTAAATTCTCCTTCTTCTAGAAATGTGAACAAGGATTTAGATTTCTCAGCAAAAAAATTGTCCTCTAAACTAACTTGCTCTGTGATTCTTGTAGTTCTCATTGGCGGCACGGGAAAGTTGTATCTGCAATGCGAGTTTTTTCATTTTCTACAACTTCTTGTATGGTAATGTCTATGGACTTTCGCAAGTTCTGGATCCAAATGATATGTGTTGCATGTTACATATTTATCCACAAATTGTTCGATCTTTGAATTGTTATCATCTTCATAGACTGCTGCACCCTCTATCCACAACAATGCATGGTCATGTTCATTTACCCTATTCTGGAACTTAGTCACAAAAAAATAGTCCGATATTTTTCCAAAAAATGTTTCATCATGGCATATCAATTGTCTCAAAGCATTTATTCTATGTCTATAGTAGCAAGTACATGTCACTAGGTCTTTTCTTATGAGGTAGTCCATGTCATTATTTTCCAGTGTATCGGTTTCTTTTTATGTTTCATGTTCCTATGCAGCTCAGATATGACAACCACCAATGGATCCCAGCAATGCTCTGCACTTGTAAATGTGATGAAAAATGTAGGCGGGCCCAATTGGCAGATCATTGCAAAAATATTTTTTTGTTTTGTTGCAAATAGTCAAGAGAGGTGTGAATGTTTTTGAAATCTATGTATCCAATATCAGATTTCATAATTTTTTCTAGGTTTACTTTGTACTTCACATCCTTGGCTAACAACTTTCTTCCTTGTAACTGGCCTTTTCTTATTCAGACCCACATGCAAGACAAAACTTTCTCTATTATTATGCGCATTGTTTTGAAAAACAAATTTGTTATGTGACATGAGAAGTAATCGCTTGAATGTAGCAGCTCCCATCGGACTATTTTAAGATAACTGAATCGTTCTGTAATATCACTGGCACGTGGATCTCCATAGAAGAGTGTTGGAAAGTTCATTTCCTCAGCAAATTTGTCCTTGAATATTCCAAGTGGACGTTTCCCCTCGGCAGGTGCAATTTCGACAATTTTGTCTTGCAAGTCACGAATGCACTGTGAATCAGTGAATCCATGCACCAATGTTTCAGTAGGTGTTTCATTCTCCGATTCATCACTTGTATCAAATTCACTAGGATTTTCGAGAGTGTCTGCAGAGTTGCCATCCTCTTCTGCAAGAACAGTGTTCCAGTTCCCATTTATACAAATGTTCTTTGCTTTGTACAAGGCCTTAGAACATAATTCCTTTAATGCTTTCATAACAACATGCACATGCACTTTGCTTGTTTGATAGGATTTTTTGTAGCGCAAGTGTCTTTTCAGAGCCACAACAATTTTCATTGTATTGTTAATGAATTGTGGCAATGCTTTTTTCACAACATATAGCTGAACAAGCACATTAATAATTGATCCTGTTAAGCCCATCTGGGATCGTTTATAGCCCCAAGGTATGATTTGAGCAAATACAATTCGTAGAGACACAAATCTCTCCTCAAGTTTCGAAAGTACACTTACATCTGGTAATGGTATATTACATCTTATTTGGTCAGGGATTGGAAACTGTGATAGTTTTCCATTTTCAAGCGATCATCTACATGGAAGACATACTTTCCCACTGAAAAATGGTTTATCATGCGTTGCCAAGCGAAGGTATTCTGCTTGCAAATCAGTCATGAAAGACTTACTGTTTTTTGAAAAATTCAATTGTTCACAAATTGCACATGCAAAGGAAGGAGTGTATTTCATTTGTTTCATGTAGGTCTGTCTTGCATTTTTCTTTCGCAGGGAAGTATGGGTAGAAAGTGTTTCCTGGTTTTCATTGCTAGCACTGCATGGTGTTTCTTATAGACCACGAACTGTCGCAGTTGTATGACCATTCTGGGATATGTGATCGTACTTGTTTATGTTCTGTTCTTCACGAACAAATTTCTTTACATTGTCATATGTGAGTTTCTCTCTAAAAGGAAGCCTAGAAATGTATTTTTTTCTCTCGCGCATGACCTTTTTCAAGTTGTGGTAACTTACTCTATGTTTCTTTCCCAAGGGCACGATGAGATGATGGCAACTGGGATGAATTTCAGTCTCACTTAGATTCTCATAAACTACTTTACATTTTTTGTTTAAGGCCTCTATGGCCTTATCACAACTCGGACGAATTTGACGCATAACTTTTTTCAAATTGTGATAACTTACTCTACATTTTTTGTTTAAGCCCTCTATGGCCTCATCACAACTCTCATGAATTTTACGTATGTTTTCTTTGTTCAAGCCCTACATGCCCATATCGCAACCGAGAGGAGTCTCGTTCTCACTAAAAAGCATTCGACGTGTATGCAGATTCAATGTCGTTTGGGTGGCATGGAAATTCAACCCTGAGCTATTGATATGTCCAAGCAAAGGTTCATAATGGATATGTGTTGTATCTATTTTCAACGAGAGAATGTCAATTGTTCAATCGTAATTTGAATCAGTAAACCAGGAATGGGCACTGCCATCTGGCAAGGCCGACCAGACCTGGATATTCACCCTAAATATCATAGATAGCCATTGCAAACAGAATCTGCAACCCTCAACATTCCCTTTTTCATATGGAAGTGCCATGTTCACAAGGTATTCCTGCCAAGTTCCAACTGTCGTCATATTTTCTAGGAGATATGGGAAAAGGTGTTGATGCAAGCACCTAAAAGCCTATTAGATGTTGCCTATAATTGCATTTCAAAAGGACTGTATAGTGTAAAGCCGCAACAACTGAACATCGAAGTTTGCTTTCAGCAAACAACAAATTGCATTGAACAGACTATCTCCACAGCTAGACACAACATTTGTTGCCAGTTGTAAACCATGGCAATCTATGCGATGAAAAATCCATTTCCATTGTGATTCAAGGTCTTTGCAAATAACAGACAAGCAAATATGAGGCCCTTCTATATTGCATATAGAAAATTTTATGTACTGTAGTGGTTCATAATGACCACTGACGACATTGGCATCATGGAATAAAATGCAATATGGATTGTTAGATGCAGTTTTGTTGAATAATATATATCTTGTTTTTCTTGTCAATGACCATATTCCAACTGATATATTCAACCACTTAGACAACTACTGTATACAAAATGTATCTCTCCAAAGTCCCCTCTCATGTGTAGGCAAAACTGGAGATGCATACAACCACATCTTTGAAAAATACATAGCGACATCATGTATTCCATGCAACTGCCAAAGAAAATCATATTCAAGTTTGTATTCATAGGACTCCAAAGCCTCAACATTGCCATTTTTAAAACAGGTCAAGAAATAATCTATCAATCCATTGCGCAACTCAGTCGACGAATACCGGAAATGCAATAGAACCTGGAATGTATCGAAAAGGCAATCCCCAACAGTATAGGAGAATGCATCCAATCTAAAAAGGCCATTGCTATGCAAAAAAACATCAATGTTGTCATGTATAATGGACTGCGTATCTATTTCATACGACTCAACATCTATTACTTATTCCATCCCTTCAACTGTGATTTTGAAGTTGTTTGCTACATACTTTCAGTTTCTATGAAAACAGAGAAAACGAGGGGAAAAAAATAAAAGGTAGCAAACAAAAAAAGGAAAACAAAATAGGGTACCAATCTCCATATGTATCTTTCAAACTTTTTTTCTCAACTTCAATCCCCCCTAGTTCCCATAGTGAATGAGAAGAAAAAAAACCCACACTGGAAACTGAACCAAACAGAAGAAACAATGCAAATAAATAAAACCATAACTTTACTCAGTAGAAAGAGAACATGTGGACGCAGTTTGTCGACCCATGGAATAAATGCATTCCCTGCGTCTACACTCTGTCGGATGGTTCCCTCTTCTGATAGCTCTGGACTACTTTTCCTAAATCCCTCTGCATTGCAATTTTCGAAAAAGCTATGGACGTGGTAGCTGGCATATGAAGACGCGTGGTTTCCCAGGAACATAAATTAAGAGCACAGACAAAGATGGTCTGCAACAGAATTTGGAGGCACAGACTCCCACCATTGAAAAATAGCAACAACGGGGAAACTTACCCGTCAATGAAGGATGACAAGAGCTTAGCCCCAAAAACTAGAAACTGCAACAACAGGTCCAACAACTTGCAAAGTTGAAGAACAACAAACCAGTGAACAACCAAGAAGAGGTCGAACTGCAACTGTAGGACATCAACTTTGCAAAGTTGAATCAAACAAGAACCAGAATCATGGAACGAAGCAACGAAAAGGGATCGACCACTGGAACATCAATGCCGACCATGAATGAAACTGTATTTCAACGCATATGTACAATAAACATTTAAG
Source organism: Picea engelmannii (assembly GCA_009831015.1). Lineage (NCBI taxonomy): Eukaryota > Viridiplantae > Streptophyta > Pinopsida > Pinales > Pinaceae > Picea > Picea engelmannii. The sequence continues at coordinate 232,321 of ML786804.1, read as the reverse complement.
ATTGGCAGAGTTGTTAGGTAAACAGTTAAGACTGTCAGGACCGTCGAAGGGCATAGCCCTGTTCAAACATTTAAGAAAAAATGCAGCGTGGCAAGCTTGTTCTCTCGAAGCATGCAATAATAAAGCAAAAATCACACATAGTAATATGGTAGAGAATGTATTCTACCCAACATAAAATGCTAAAGGAAACATTTGAACTAATGCTAGCATTAATCCACTTTCGACCAATGCATAATAAAACATATGATTCAAAAAGACCATATATGATCAAATACTTTGGATGTGTGAACATATTTAACATTGAGAATAGCAAAGCCGACAATAAGACCTCCATTCTATTGTCCTATCAGATCTTGACAAACATGATACTTTCTATTATATAAAAATCGATGTTTTCACTTCCCTTATTCCAACAATAGATAATATGAAAATATTTATGATCAATGCACAATCTAATATGAGGTCAACGATTTATCGATCACTATAGCCCCTCTATGCCTACGGAAAGGACTAATAAAATACCAATCACACTATATTCATAACATATATTAATTTATATATTAATCACACTATATTCAAAATTCAAAAAATAAATATGTGCATTGAGTTGGGTTCATATTTATGAGTTGTGATATATCACATGATATAGTATAATATTACATAAGACTCATATATGGGTAAGAGTCTTATATTATATATTACATATCACATCATATAAGATAATATGTGATATGTAATATATAATATAAGAATCTACCCTCTGAAAAAGATATGACTCTACCCACGTCAAGGTGTTATCAGTGTTATGTATTACGTATGGAACCTTAGATTTGGAATGATTTGGTGCATTCTCTCAGATTTAGTGTATGTGACCTCTCAAATCTAGTTTGTTTGTTCTCTTATAACTAGGTTTTCAAGGAATAGCATGATCACTTATTGTGGGTGATGAAAGAGGTGGAGGTTTCAGAAGACAATGATGTTTTGATCTAAAATAATTTATGTGTGTTTGATGATTAGATTGAGATCTTCTTTCATGGTTGAGGTTAAAAAATGGATTCACAAGGCCTTGGCTTATTGGGAGGGTGGTGGCTAGGGTTTTCCTAGCTATGGCGGCATTGCCTCTATCAGAAGAAGGCATGATCAACTTCCAAGGAGAATAAATCGCCTCAGTGTAGTCTCGTCGAAATAGTTTCCATGTCCTCCTTTAGAGTGGGGATCGAGCGGTGGTGGTGTTTAGGGTTTGCTCCCTTTCATTTTTGCAGATATATAGTGTTTCAGGTTGTGGTGCATGGGGTCTCAACATTTTTCATGCAGGGTCTCAACATTTTGTATACAGGGGTCTCTCAGTCATTAGTTATAGCGTAGGGTTTCAGTTGGAGGTTGATGCTTGTGATGCGTAATGCTCTCTTGCTAGTGTTGTGTTTCGAGGGTTTTGTTTGGAGGGAGATTGATGATGAAATATTCATGCGCCTTGCAGTTGGTGGTTGAAGCAATGCTGATATAATCCAACATTTGCAGTGGGTTGCAAGCAAAGACTGGGTTTGTTGAATCCCGCATCATAACCCCAACCTCATGGGTTGTTGCAATTAGAGGATTTGGGTATGTTGAGTCAACGTGCATTATACATGGATCTTCAAATACGGTTGAAACTAGGAGCTAGGGTCTACTCAACGCATTTTATTCATCAACCTACATCCTTCCTATCTGGATGAAATGAGCAGGCATGTCTATTGAGTCCAAGCTATCTCATGAAAAATCATTTTTCCCAATTGATATGCTCCAGTATGTAATATGTTATAAGTAGTTCTTGAAAATTTGTTTGTAATATGTGAGTGAGAGACTGAAACTGATGATTTTGATTAATATATGTATGTTTTTGATACCTAAGGAATGTACTTTCAATTTTTCTGAAATAAAAGGTTCAATTTGTTTCTAGCAAAAAAAATATTATGTATTATGTTTGTATTATATTTACTTTATGTTATATTTTAATCCAAATACTACATATTATATGTTATATCATATATTTCTTAGATAATTGTTATGTTAAACTATATTATATCACCTCCTTCCTATATTGTGAATCAAGCGTCACGTCTAATATAAAACTAATACATTATATAATATATTATGTATTACCATATTAGGTGATATATTGAGTGTTCTATTTTTATATTGTTTTTTAATTAAGTATTATTGTGTGATTTTAGTCACTTAAAATATTAAGTGGTTTAGATTCTAACTATAATATATTATATAGTTAAGAAGTTTTGAATTTATATGTATGTTGAAGGCATTATTTAATGTTAGGGTTTTTTAAAAACATGTTAACTGGTTGACGGGTTTTTTAAAATCATCTTTGTTCACCTGTAAAACTTTTTCCACACCAAAGAGCACACAAATCCAGAAATACAAAGACTCAAAATTCGTCAAATCGATCGTACCATTCTGCTAACCTGTGAATAAATGAAATTATCTAGAGTCCTGACACAAAATGCATTCTGTATTAGATAGATCATCACTTTGATTTGATGTGTTACCTACCTCGACTTGAAAATAAAAAAATCTTCATCTTTGCATTGAAATCACAGGACATGCACCATTGTTTTTTATGATGGATGCCAATTCACTCACTTTGTTTTTTATCATACCACCCTCATAAAGGTGTTGTCAGTGGCACCCACACCGAAAGAACCGATGCCATAGAATTCCACATTCCATGATACCAGCCATCACCTCCGCCTAGTAATGGCATATTGTTTGCCCTCCCTCAATCACACATCCTCTTTTCCTTGCAGTTGAAGCAACCATCCTTGTACATTCAAACTCATATTTCTCGGTTTTTATACTGGATATATTCACTCTTGATTCTCTCTCCACTCAGACTAATTCCATGGCCCATAAATCTCCCTCCTCTTCATTTAACGCCATGGCCATAGGAACTGGACTTGTTGGTCAAATTTTGGCGGACATTATAAAGAAGGGCGTTTCTGCTCCAATAACGGAACAACTAGATGCTATTATTCACATGGAGCCAAACAATCAATTAATGTGACATAACAAAGATCGTTTGAAGTACCTTTCACAAGATATCTCCAATATCTTTCGAGATAATGAGAAGACAATGCCCTCGCCGATCATCCAATCTTGGTTAGGGAGGATGCACAATGTCATGCAAAAGGCGGAAAGCATCTCCAATGTCATAATTCCAAGCCAAATTCCATAATTGGCCACCAAAATGGACAAGCTCTTAAATGACTTGTTGATTGACTTATCAATATTTGTGTATGCTCGAGCGACAATGTCACCGCAAGAGGCAAATGTCCTACTTCATCCCGTGCCAGAATTTGGCTTTGTAGGAAAGGAAATTGAAACTATTGAGACTCAGGTCAAGACGTGGATTAGTGTTGAACCTCCAGAATTTTGGTCGATTTGTGCTTACGGTATGCCCAGAGTTGGAAAGATGTCGCTGCTCCAAAGGGTCTACAACTTTTACAAGGTCAGTAATGTCTTTGATGTTGTGATATGGCTAACAATTTCTCGAGACTATGGAGTTCGAGACTTGCAGGGTTGTATTGCAAAGGAACTCAAACTAGACCTTTCCATCATTTCTGATCTTGATACTAATAAGTCGAAGATGAAGTTGTCTGCAAGTCTGATTAAGAGGACATTTCTTTTAATATTGGATGACATATGGGCTGCACTGAAACTACAAGAATTAGATGTGGCATTTTAGTAGAATTAGTTGTGGAATTTGGGACTACTAAAGGGAGAAAAGTAGTATTCTCTACACGCAACAGAGATTTAACGTTAATGAAGACAAAAAAGTCCATAAAAGCGGATCCCTTGTCGAAGGAGGAAGGCTGGGAATTGTTCAAAAGAGTAGCTTTCAAAAGCGGCCATGTTCCGTAGGAATTGAAGGAGTGTGCCAGGAAAATAGCAGACGAGTCGAATGTTTTCCCTTGGCCATAACCGTTGTGGCCATAGTAATGAGAGGTAAAGGAACAACAATAGAAGATTGGAATACTTGTTTGTCTTTAATGGAAAATGCAGATGCTTCTTTTGTAGATACACATCCCCATGTTAACCAACGACTCTATCGACGAATAAGATGGAGCTACGAGGACCTGCCCACACACTTGCAGAGTTGTTTTATTTATTGTGCTATGTATCCAGAGGATGAGGAGATTTGGGTGGATGGATTAGTGCGAATTTTGATCGTTGAGGTATTTGTTAATAGCAGTGGGGCAACCTATTCAATGAACATGTAGCTTAGGCATAGGTATGTAAAGCTTCTAATAGATTTTGCTTTGTTTTAGAGTGTAAATTTTGAAAGGCGGGGGAAACCTGTGAATGTCTGGAAAAAGAGGTTTATAAGAGTGCATGATTTTATTCATGACGTCTCTATCTGTATCGGGGAGCAGCAGAAAAATTATTTGTGCCGCACAGGTTTCAACTCGAAGATTTCCCACGTAGTCAGACTCGGGATTGGAAAAGGATGTAACTCCACCATAATCAAATTGATTTCCCATACACACAACTATTGAGTCTAATCTTATCCAAAAATCTATTGACATATAATGTTGGAGGGATTTTTCTAACCAATCTCACTGCTTTTAGGGTTCTTGATCTGTCGAATACCCAAATAGAGTCGGTGCCAACATCTTTCAGTTAGCTCAAGTTTCTCAAATTAAGGTGTACTTGCATCAGGGAATTACCGAGAGACATAGGTAATCTTTCTAACCTTCAATTTTTAGATATTTCAGAGTGTAAATATTTAACCTCAATACCGACAGAGATATCTCAACTCACTTCATTGAAAACACTGTATTTGATCTTGGGTATGGAAAATGTTATGGACCGTCACAAATATGTAATAACCCTCAAGGATCTTAAAAATCTCATAGAGCTCCATCTATACATGTTGTTTAAGTTTGAAAACCATGAAATAATGGGAACCATAATGGGATCATGGGTGAAAATGAGACATTTATATTTGCATTATAACCACATGATTCCTCTGAAGTGCAATCTTCCTTAGGGGATGCAGAATATGAAGAACTTGTAGAGTCTTGTGTTATGTGATTACAAAGGAACATAGTTATCAAAATGGATATGTGAGTTTCAACAATTAGAAAGGTTAGAGTTGGATTCTTGGCACAATGTGAAGAAACTTCCTCCATTGGAGAGCTTGCCCAATTTTAATTTTTTAAAATTAAGCAAGCACCCCAATGTGAAGGACTTGGGGATAGGGGATCATAGATTAGAAAATGGATTCCAAAAGTTAGAGATGTTGCATTTGTCAGAAATGCGGGTGAATGAGAATGCCCAAGTATTTTGAAAGAAGTTTTCATACTAATGTTGTGAATGGAATAATAAAGATATTGCAAATAAAGTGATGTTATTTGAAGTTGGTTCATTATTTTGATAAGGACCACTTACCATCTCAAATTAAATTGGTAAAACAATTGTAAGTTTTGAAAAGAAAAAACATAAATCATCTTAAACTCAAAAACTGATATATATGCTAGGTTAATTTATATAATTAAATGTATTATCTTTAACTTAATATTTTGTTTTAAAGATTATAATGAAGATATCGATTAGGATGGAAAGATGTAGATACCTTATTCCTTTTGGAGTTGAACATGTGACCTTGAGCGAACACATTTCTTAACATAAAACATAAATTCATTTTTTAAAATTAGATAAAATTTTAAATGAATTTATTATTTTGTTTATTTTTAAATTGGTTATGATACATTATATATTAAGAATTGTGAAAAGAATGTTTTGAAATGAGTTAAAATTTGTAATTTTTATAATCAAAATTTTTATCAATAAATTCCCATTAAATGTAATTACAATTTTTACAAAATTAATTTTATTAAAGTAAAAAAACAATTTATTAATTAATTTTCAATTTTAGATTTATTTTAAATTCTATTTACAATAAAATTCTACATAAAATAAAATAAAATAATTATATAATAATAATGTATTTTTCATCTTTCCATAATTAGTTTGGAAAAAATATCACATAAAAAAGCACTTTCAACCCAAAGCTTTTTGTTCACAAGAAGCTATGATGAAAATTTTATCTTACATTAATAATACTTTTTATAGATTTATAAATAATTAAATCCTTCTTATTAACCATTTATTTTTAGATATATTACAAATTCAATTTATTATACTAATAGAAAAATAATAGTAATTGCATTTCTCTTTTTTTCTTTTTTTCTATTTTTAAACCCACTTTTCTTATTTTTTGCAAATAGAGATCACCTCAAACAATTCAACACTCAACCACCACATATAGGGATGCATTGTCTTTACAATACAATACTTTTGCCTAAAAGAGTTGAAGTATATATACATGGAATTGTTGGTGGATATCAATGTAGTGTTTTTTTAAGATAATGAGCACTTTCAAAAGTTTTTATGGCTTTTGCATTTTAAATATATTGTATTATATGTTATTAATTAATTTATTTTATTGTTGAAATTTTATCTATGTAATTTTTGGATTTTATTTATGAGGTTTTTGTTTTGTAATTTCATGAAATGATATATGAATTTTTTGAAAAAGAAATTATGGTTTTGTAATTTCATAATCAAGATACATAACAATAAAGTACAAATAAATAAAACAATGATGGAATCACATTGTATTAAGAAAAATATAGATTGCATCCACGCTTTGTGCCTTCAACATTAGTAGAGTTTACCACCCTCATAGTCGGGACATAATACATAGTTGTTATCCATAAAACTATCAAAAACCTTAACAACTAACAATGATTAACCATAATCTACATAACAGCCTAACATCTTATATATAGGTGGATAAGTCAGTTCCATAAGGTTTTAGAATCTGATAGTTGTAACCCACTTTTACAAAAAGGGCTCTATGCCCTTAGGAAAATGCATGGAGGGTATGGGTGACTAGGTTTTGTGAATGATCCACATACTCAAGCTTCTACGACTCTAAGTTTTTGGAAAATCCATCATCTTAGGGTTACTACATTGTTCCATTCATACATAGGAAAAATAGGGCCGCAACAATTCCCTTACCACTCCTTCCATCTCATCCCAAGTTGTTTGTTGTGTCTTATTCTTGAAAAAGTGGTACCAAGTGAGGGATCTCGCAAATGGAAGCATCCATGAACATGTTGAATTCTTCAAAAAGTGGCATCTAGGTGCATATTGCTTCTTGTCGCTTCTACACACATTCTAAAATGGATGTTCAATTCATATCCTCCTCTACATGTGTGGATTTTTTAAGTGCCTCCAGTTTAACCTCTATTTCTTTTTTCATTTTCTTTGAAGCTAAAAAATGGGACTAAGCTTTCCATGTCATTTTCCTAGCCAAATTTTATAGGAATTTCTTTTCATTGTCTAGAGCATTTTACTTTACCATGAGGCTTTGAGCCTCCTCCATCTTATCATCATTATCTGACTCAATAACCTCAGTGTATACTCGCTCATACTACTCTCTGAACTAGTAAATATGCTATTGAATCCTTCCTTTACACCCACCTTGGATGTCATTATGTCTTGAAACTTGGCCCACAGGTTTTATCACTTGAGGTACAATCGTTCCAGGTTTTCAATCTACACTTAGGATTCAGTGATCACAGGATCGATAATGAGCATGTTCCTCTTGGTGTGCCTCAACATTTGTGGTTATCTCATGGAAAAAAATTTCCTCACTGATATGATCTCGTATGTAATAGGTTATAAGTAGTTCTTGAGAAATTATCTGTAATATGTTAGTGAGAGACTAAGACTGATGATTTTGATTACTATATGTATGTGCTTGGTGCCTAAGGAATGTACTTTCAATTTTTCTAAAATAAAAGGTACGGTATTTTTCCAGGAAAAAATATTATGTATTATATTTACTTTGTGTTATATTATAATCCAAATGCTACATATTATATATTATATCATATCTTTCTTAGATAATTGTTAGACTATATTATATCACCTCCTTCATATATTATGAATCAAGTACCATGTCTAATATAAAATTAATACATTATATAGTATATTAAACATTACCATATTACATGATATATTAAGTGTTTTATTTTTATATAGTATCATAATTTTGTATTATTGTGTGATTTTAGTCATACAAGACATTAACTGGTTTAGATTCTAACTATATATAGTTAAGAAGTCATGAATTTATATTTATATTTTATTTCAAGGTATTAGTTGTTCTAGGACAAATGATAAAGGTATTAGTTTTTCAAGGAAAATAATTTTTTTTTATTTGTAGTCACATCTTTTCGTTTTAGTCACATAAATATAAAAAAAAAAATATTATTAATTTTACTTCAATGCCACATTTGGATTTACTTAACCATAGCTACATGGATTGTAGTGCAAAAAGTGACTTGTAAATATATCTCCCCCAAAAATTCACTAACTCATAATATTTTATTATATCTCTTAGGAGGCTCATTTTAGACCTTGAAATTCCCCTAATGGCACAATAATGTAAACATAATCAAGATACATAAAAAAAAAATACAAATGAATAAACCAACAACGCAATCACATTGTATTAAGAAAAATATAGATTACATCGAGGCTTGGTGTTTTCAACATGAGTAGAGTTTATCAGCCTCATAGTCGGGACATAATACATAGCTACCATCCATAAAACTAACAACAACCTTAACAACTAACAATGATTAACCATCATTTACATAGCAACCTTAACATCTTATATATAGGTAGATAAGTCAGTTCCAGAATGTTTTGGAATCTGACAGTTGTAACCCACTTTTACAAAAAGGGCTTTGTGGCTTTAGGAAAATGCATAGAGATTCTGGGTGACTAGGTTATGTGAATGATTTGCATACTCAAGCTTCTATGGCTCTAGGTTTTTGGTGAATCCATCCTCTTCTGGTTACTACATTGTTCCATTCATACATATAAAAAAACAGGGCCACAACAATGCCTTGATCACTACTTCCAACTCATCCCCAGTTGGTTGATGTGCCTTATTCTTGAAAAAATAGTACCAAGTGAGAGATCTCGTAAATGGATGCATCCATGAACATGTTGAATTCTTCAAAAAATAACATATAGGTGCATATGGATTCTTGTGGCTTCTATGCACACTTTACAATTTTTTTTTTTCCATATCCTCCTTTCCAGTTATGGCTATTTTAAGTGACTCCAATTTGGTCTCGATGTGTTTTTTCATTTTCTTTGAAGCTACAAAATGGGACTAAGCTACCCATGCCATTTTCCTAGCCAGATTTTGTAGGAATTTATTTTCATTGTCTAGATCATCTTGCTTTAGCATGAGACTTTGAGCCTCCTCCATATTTTCATCACTATCCAACTCAATAAACTCTGTGTATACTCGCTCATACTAATCTTTGAACTAGTAAATATGCTATTGAATCCTTTCTTTACACCCTCCTCGGTTGTCATTATTCCTTGAAACTTGACCCATGGGTTCTGGAACTTTAGGTACAATTGTTCCAGGTTTTCAATCTACACTTAGGCTTTAGTGTTCATATGATCGATAAAAATCAAGTTCCTCTTGGTGTGCCTAGGCCTTTGTGGATTTTATTATGGCCTTTTCTCATTCCTTCTTCATTTTCTGCCTTTGTTTTGCCTCCATTGTTGACTCTAGAAACCCTTTATTGTTTTCTATTATATAACTTAGGTTTCCATTCACCTTGGTGACAATCATGATAGGATACTATGCGATCTCAAAAGATTTTGATAGATGAGGTTAAACCTCTTCAAAACAACTTAGCAATGATTGTTGTGACTTGGTTTCTTCTTCAATGGCCTAAACTTCTCTTGCTTAGGTGTTTGTTGCCTATTTCTTTACCCTTTATAGAAATGTAGTGGCCTCTTTGGCCTATATTTTCTTATGGTATTTCTTTTTTATAGCTTGTTCATCCTTTATGTGTAGTGCATCCTTCCCTTCTATGAACTTCTCCATCTGCTCCTCGTACCACATGTTCTAAATTTATAGGTTCATTAAGATGAGATTATTTCGATTGCAAATTCGAGCATCCAATGGGCATGGAGAAAAGTAAACAATTGATTTTTCTTCATGCCCATTGGATGCACCGAATTTGTAATTGATATAAGGATCCTCGGTTCATTACATACTCATCATTGTTCTTGAACCTCACCTGCACCTTCTTTCCAAAATTAGTTATGGTTTTTGTGAGGGAGGGAAGATCCAGTGTCCATAGATCCACCACATGCTACGTTTGGATCTTTTCTCCCTCTCAAACTTCCTTCACAGTGACCATAACCATAGGTATGTCAAACAACTCTAATCTATTGCCTACCGATCTCGTTGACTAAGATATCGACTCCTTTTTCTTGGTATTGTAATGAAACTCATTCTCAAATCCCATTACTTATAATGCTACCAAGGGGTTGAACAACCTATCAATCATTGGTTGAGGTATGGGGGTGGGAAGTTTCGAGGGTGTTGTGTCTATAATACCTCTATTCCCCCTAGCTTGTAAATATAACTATACTTTGCTAAAACAATAGTGTAAATATTTATGCTACTAATGAATAAAGGAAAATGTTGGACAACTGCTGAGGGAGGGGATTTTCTATACAGGTCATGATGCCATGAGAGGGAAACAATGAGGAAATTTCCCTTGCCAATTTAAAATTCAAGAAAAATCCAGATTGCTCATTTTCTAGAATTGTGATTAATGGAGGAAATGGGTAGTTGAAATATCATCTTCCCACATTTATGAACAAGAATGGGTTTTGTACTAGAACTGCCTTGCCTAAGAAGCATGGGCAGAAAAGTACACATCTATAGGATTCTATGTTGACCAACGAATTGGGGGATTTGACTCACGAAATATTGCAAAAGATGGCATAAAATAAAAGGAAAATCATGGGCAAAGAGAGAGGAAGTAGAGGAATAGATCTGGTGACCATTTTTTGAAGGGGGAGAGCATGTGCAACTCTCTAGTTTGGAAGAGAACTGGAAAAAAAATGTTATGAGTATGGGAATTGTTGGGCATCGTTTTCTGACCAAGCTAATAAATGGGGTTGCAGAGAGGATGAGTGACTAAGGAAACACTCATTGTAGACCCCCTTGCTTGGTAGAGAGAGAAACGATATGCTAAATTCTTGTGGGAAGAGAAGAGTGATCATTGTCCCTGGTTGTTGTTGAACAAAAAGGAAGAGTCTCTCTCAGAGCATCATGACCTGGCTAGGGGTGGCCAACGGTAAATTTGTCTAGGATTTGTTGGGCCTATGGTTGGGAGGAAAAAGGAACCTCTGTCAGTATTTGCAGCATTTTATGGGTCCTAGATAAGTATATTTTTGCTAAATCTTTGTAGTGTCATGTTCAAAGAAATTTATAGACTGTGTTTTTAGAACTATGTAAGTTTAATTTCTGACAAAAGTGACTTGAAAAATTTAAGCAAAATAAAGAGAATGTCTTAGCTGAAACTCTTTTGATTTAATTTCTTATATCTTGACTATATGTGTGCTAAAATAAGATTTATGGGAGTGGATGTTGTGGTTGATTGTGTTGTACAGTTTAATGCATGCTTGGGAATTGATGATTGAATAGTTAAAAGTATCTATAACACCTCTAAAAGAAGAGAGAATGATTTATCTATGTAATAATGCTCCATTTTAGTATGTCCTCAAATCCCCTACCAAAAAAGTTAGAAGATATCAGATCTGTGTGGACTTTAGGAAATAATCCCAATTATGGGTAAACATTAAAAGTCCTTATAAATAATTATTGAGGGAAAATAATTAGGACATAAACATGAAATTGGTCTAAATGAAATAAAATACAAAAGTTATAAAAATTCCATTTGGGGCATAAATAAACAGTTATGTTTAAATTGTGTTAAATCTCCTAAATTTAGGAAGAATCCCCTTAAATTTTGATGGGCGGTAAATAATAGTAGAAACACCAAATTTACTGTGAAGGTAAATCTTTGTATTAGGACCATTTTCCCCTCAAATTTAGTATGAGTATTAAAGCACAGTAATAAGGAAATAAAATTTTACTCATTTACCCACGAGAAGAGAGAGATTATAATTATATTTTAATTTCCAGGATGTAGAAATTCCTTGGAATATAATTTTTTATTAAATCTCTTTATAAAGCCTGAAAAACTATATTTTTCCTTTCCTTATTTTGTTTCTGTAAAAGAAAATAATTTTCCTTTAAAATGTCGAGGTAACAAAACTGAGTAAAACTATATGTATATATGTTTATATACATATGATGATGATGATTATTAGTAGTAGTAATATTATTTTATTATTTTGAAAATGCAGGTTAAATCCCCTAGAGCGTGAAAGACCTTGGACCAAAGAGAATAGGGAATAAATTGTGACTAAATGCTTTAACCCTCTGGTAGTCTTCAGAATTCTGAGAGTTTGAAGTTCTAACACTCCGGGATGTTTGGGTGATGGGATTCCGTGAGCGAAAGTCGTCCAATACCCGAACCCTACCTTTCCCTGAATAAGGTTGCATATATAATAAATATAATCAATTATATTATTGTGTTTAATGTGCATTTGTTATAATACACATTTATTACAATATATATATATATATATAATTTGAAATAATACATTGCGTTTAAATCACAATGTAATACAAGTGGGTCCCCTCCGGAACTCTGGGACTCTGAGTTATATGAGAATGAAGAATTACATGGAGGAGTCGAAGGTGTAGACCCGAATATCCTTTCCTTCATTATATTATTGAATATTAAATATAACCTTAGATATTGTTTAAACCTGGGTGAGAATTTGGAGAGGTATAATATAATATATTTTATTATATTAATATCTATT
>ML786804.1:193439-204930 GCA_009831015.1 Picea engelmannii | reverse complement strand
ATTTCCTATAGGTAAATACCCTTGAATTCATTTGAACATATAGGTAATGTTTCCTACTTACTTGCTCGACATCTTTGTTATTGGTTTTATCCACTGATTATGGCTTTGTTTCAAATTCAAAGATGTCATCGCATAAGAAGAGATTCAAACCAAAGAACAAATTTGGTTTCCCAGAGGCGTTGTATGGTGATACAACAAGTCTCCTCAAGAAAGGACAAGATCCACTTAAATGGGATGAGGTCTTCCAGATGTTCAAACTTCAAAACTTTCCCATCAATGTTGAAGACCAAGATCAACTCTGAATCTTCAATAATATTCAGAAATCAAAACTACACATGGTAGTAGCTCATCCTCCAGTTCTCCCTTGTGAAAATGCAATTGCATGGATTATCGAGCATGTGGACCTGCAAAATAGATACATACTCAATGATAGAGGGGAGCCCATTGTGTCGTTCCAAGCAGCTGATCAAGCCAAATATTATCATTTGTAAAAGGGACCCCAAAAGTTGGATGAGGATCTGCTCAGTAAGTTCCCATACAAAGGCAATGACCTATTCAAAATCTGGTACAAACCAATTATTGTTTTTAAACACAGACGATCTGGGAACTATCCAACTACTGAACTAAAAACGCCCTACCAATACATAGTGGCGATGCTTTGCAGATTTTATGGAAAGAAAAATGCTTCCAAATTCACCTTCTCGCTAATGCCTCTTATCTATTACTGCACAAATGAAGGGCTAGAATTCAACTGAGCTGATATCTTGTTGAGAAACCTAGAAGAGGCTATCGCATTTGTTAAGCACACTTCTCTCGAGAAATTTCCAAAATTTCACATGTCCTCATATCTATTGGATATCGTGTGTGTGGCACATCAATACCCTAAGATGTGTTGGGCATGGCAACCAACAAAACCATCAATACACATTTATTGCAAGGTTCTCTGGGAACATAAGTACAGAACAAAATACTACCACATATGCAACCACTTCTTTGCACCTCTTTATGAAAGCATTTTTTGTGCTCCAGCACCATGCATGACAAATAAGGCACTATCAATAATACAAAATATTGGAGACTGGTATCTAATGGAACATGGTACTTACATCAGAGTATATGGAGCTACCAAAGCTCCCCATCTGCTCCCAAGATTTGTCCCCGACAAATTGGTACTACAAGAGCTTGCCTACCAAATGATTGTCCATGGAGTTGGGGCGGCACTCTATCGCAACAAGAAAGATATCTGGCCCTCGCTCCCATTGTGGATTGGATCATACCGTTTCGCTAGTCTCAAACAAGCTCAAGCTGAAGTGGATACATTGTTATCATATGGCTTTGGAGAAGAACACTTTAGGAGGCATGACCCCAAGAAAGTGGTTAGAGAACACTGCATCCAGAACAAGTACACTTGGAAGTACACTTCGAGTTTTTGGGAAGAAGAAGAAAACCATTGTGGAGCACGGACTTATGATGAGGTCATTGCTAGAAGGCAGGGGAAGCCATCCTCCTCCAAACTGCTCTTGCAAAGTTTTCCTTAATCCTTTGGTCTATGGGCATCACTATATATGATCATCAGCTTGACGATCTTTTATACATGTTTAGATATTCTCTAGCTTACTCTTTTTTGTAATGTATATAGAAGTTGAAAGTGCAATGACAACAACAAATGCATATTCAACACCGTTCAACATGTTTATGCATTTTGTAACTCTAGGCGCAACATCCTCCTTCAAACTGCTCTTGCAAAGTTTTCCTTAACCCTTTGGTCTATGGGCATGGCTATATATGATCATCAACTTGATGATATTTTATACATGTTTAGACATTCTCTAGCTTACTCCATTTTGTAACGTATATAGAAGTTGAAACTGCAATGACAACAACAAATGCATAGTCAACACTGTTCAACATGTTTATGCATTTTGTAACTCTATTGTCAACATGTTTATGCATTTGTAACTCTAGGGGAAACCATCCTCCTTCAAATTGCTCTTGCAAAGTTTTCCTTAACCCCTTGGTCTATGGGCATGACTATATATGATCATCAACTTGACAATATTTTATACATGTCTACATATTCTGTATCTTACTCCATTTTGTAATGTATATAGAAGTTGAAAGTGCAATGACAAGAACAAATGCATATTCAACACCGTTCAACATGTTTATGCATTTTGTAATTCTACAGCAGGGGCATATGCATTGATAAAGTATGTAATGCTTGATTACTTAAAGAGAAAAAAAAAAAAAAAAAACCTTCAGAATAGAATATAGATCATGTTTTTTATTTCTTTTAAAATAAATTGGCATGGGTATTCAATGTCATTAAGCAATGTTTTCCTTCTATGAAAAATTGGCATGATCTTCAATGTATTAAAAACATGTCAATATTCAAAATAAATAATTCATTTTTCTCTTATTTCGTATTTTTGAAACATAGATGCATATATAATTGTCCAGTTCACTTGACCATTGTACTTAAAAAACTAAAGTGAAACTTAAGATACCCCCCACTACGTAGATTTAGTATAGTTGGATGCAAGCAAAAAAGACCCTTATGTGGATGGACCAATAACATAAAGATTTTCACTCTATTGCAACATATCTTACTAAAAAACATCTACATGCTTCTACACTACATAAATCAATTTATCTTATTTTGTACTGTCTAGCTGGAGAACTCACCAGAATTACTATGTCTATAGCTTCAATCCAAGGTTCCTTTGTAACTTGCAACAATTGGTATGCTTAAGAGGCAGCTAAGCCTTGCCTTTCTTCTTGAACACACCTTGGAAAAACACCATCGGTTATATCCTGTACATGAGAAGGATAAACTGCTAGTGCCAACTACTGCTTCCACATCCGATATGCCTTGCCATCCAAGAATCACACATGCTACTAAAAAGCATGCACTTTCTTGTCGCAAGGTTAAAGAAATGATCCRTGAAAACAACAAATGTGAGCACAACTTCCCYAATAGACATGGACTAAAAAGAGATGTAGAYGAACACCAMACAAAKCCCATTGACCCAACAATGCCTCTTACCAAAAGAACRCGATTAACATATCCTATGTTGGAACAAACACCTTCCTGTACAGATATTGAACATAAGAAAGCAATAGAGAATACATCTACTATGCATGTCCATGTAACAACTACTGCTCCCACATCCGATATGCCTTGTCATCCAAGAATCACACATGCTACTAAAAAGCATGCACTTTTTTGTCACAAGGTTAAAGAAATGATCCGTGAAAACAACAAACATGAGCACAACTTCCCCAATAGACATGGACTAAAAAGAGATGTAGATGAACACCACACAAATCCCATTGACCCAACAATGCCTCTCACCAAAAGAACATGATTAACATATCCTATGTTGGAACAAACACCTTCCTGTACAGATATTGAACATAAGCAAGCAATAGAGAATACATCTACTATGCATGTCCATGTAACAACTACTGCTCCCACATCCGATATGCCTTGCCATCCAATAATCACACATGCTACTAAAAAACATGCACTTTCTTGTCGCAAGGTTAAAGAAATGATCTGTGAAAACAACAAATGTGAGCACAACTTCCCCAATAGACATGGACTAAAAAGAGATGTAAACGAACACCACACAAATCCCATTGACCCAACAATGCCTCTTACCAAAAGAACGTGATTAACATATCCTATGTTGGAACAAACACCTTCATGTACAGATATTAAACATAAGCAAGCAATAGAGATTGCATCTACTATGCATGTCCATGTAACAAAGAATGCTTCATGAGAAACATATCTAAAGAAGCTACAAGACACACCTAAGAACACATGTGCAATTTGCAAGCAATTGCATTTTTCACACAACATTAGATGCTTCACTGAAGACTTGCAAAATGAATATATGCTCTTAACAACAACTAAAACAAGATTCACTAGTGAGAAGATATGCATTCCTTGCAAGAGAGCTGTCCAAAATGGAAAATTGCCAAAATTTGCAACACCTGAACAAATAAGATGTAACATGCCATTAGCAATGGTAAAAACGCTTTCAGAACTTGAAGAGAGACTTGTATCACTCTGAATTGCATTTGCACAAATTAGGCAATGGGGTTACAAGCGATCCCAAGTGGGCTTGACAGGATCAATTATCAATGTCCCTGTGCAGATGGATGTTGTGCAAAAAGCCTTGCCACAATTTATGGATGAAACACTTACAATTGCAGTTGCATTAAAAAGATGAATGCAATACAAGAATGCATACCAGACCGGAAAAGTATGTGTAAACATTGTCATGAGAGCACTGCAACAATTATGTTCGAGATCTCTATATAAGGCTAAAAACATCTCTATAAACAAGCAATGGAGTGTTGTTTTGGAACAATACAATCACAATTGCATAGACAATGAGAATTCTGATTGTGGAAGTGATATGGATATTGAATCAGATAATGAAAAACCAACTGAAACATTAGTACATGGATTCATAGAATCACAACGCATTTACGATTTGCAAGACAACATCATTAAAGTTGCACCTGCTAAAGGGCAACACCCACTTGGCATTTTCAAGGACAAATTTGCAGAATAAATGAACTTTCCAACCTTGTTCTTCGGTGATCCACACGACGATGACATTGTAAATAACTTTACTTACCTACAAATAGTAAAATGGGAATTGCTACACACTAGCGGTGATTTCTCATATCACACAACAAATTTGTTCTTCAAAACAATGTGAATACTAATTGACAAAGTACTCTCTTTCATGTGGATACGAATAAGAAAGGGACAACTAAGAGGAAGAACACTATTAGCAAGAGATGTAAAGTACAAACCAAACTTGGAAAAAATACTCAAATCTGATATTGGATACATAGACTTCAAAAACATCCGCATTTCTTTTGATTACCTTCACCAAATATAGAAAAACATATTTGCAATGATATGACAATTGGGGCCACCAACCTTCTTCGTCACATTCACAAGTGCAGAGCATCAATGGACTCCATTAGTCTCTACATTGACTGAGTGATCCAGGTTATTTTCGGCACGAAATGAGAGCGGAGATATAATAAAGAAATGCACATAGATATTGCAGATATAACAGAAATGTATTAGAGATGCAACCATAAACACAGATATACAGTAATACACAATTTCTATTAATCAGATAAATGTACAGAGACTGTAAAAATACAGAGTGAAAGACTCGCTAGAATGGTGGCAGCTTATCTTTGAGAAGAGATGTGACGGCTACTCGCATTCGCAAGAAGATGATTACAATGAGGCTCTAAAGTCCCTTTTACAATAAACGGGAATTCCAAAAGTCCTATACATCCAAAAACCTAACCCTAGGAGATGAAGCGCCAAAAGTCATGTGGGCCCCGTTTGGGTAAGTTAGTACATCAACTTCCCGGGGCCGTAACTTTTGCATACGATCTCTGTTTTAGGCATATGATAGCTAGTTGGAAAGGTATCGTCGAGGAGATTAATTTTGGGGGCTCAATTATGCCTTCATCTATCATTGAGAACCTCGATCTCGAAAAACCTTCATTTAGGCCCTCAAAATGGCCCCGGAAGTTAAAACCTGCTAAAAATAGTAAATTGCCAAAATTGCCAGAAAGATGTTTTGAGCCAGTTGGAAAAGGTGGGTGGCCACTGATATCCACCTGGATCAATCCTCCCTCCTTAGGAAGCAATGCTCTCCATTGCGTTGAGTTCCCAGGGGAGAAGGAAAAGCGTTTGTTGAATCTGCATCTTGGTGAGTTGTTTGTCTTGTTGGAGATGTCGTGCTGCTCAGTTTGTGGAAGTATATCAAGAAGTTGTTGAGGTTGAGGTTGTTCAAAAAGTCGAGATACATGAGAGGACGGTGTGCAGAAGGAATCTTTGCACTTTGTTGCAACCTTTTCGACCTGCTTTTGTTGGATAGAAGGTGCTTGGAGCAAGGTTGTAGTGGTTGCAGTGTCCTTTTGTTCTCCTTTTGAACAGATTGTGAAGAAGCTAAATTTTGCAGTATGGGATGCTACCTTGCGAAAAATTTTAGGTTGAACAGTAGTCGGAACTACCTATGGTATTCTGTAGAGATGACCCTCCAAAGTAACAATGACACTACGGGGTCGAGACTCATAAACAGCATGGCATCTCCACGTATATGGTTGGCCCAAGAGCACATCACAGACATCGAGTGGGGAAACATCACATAATACCTCATCCTTGAAGGGTTGGATGTCGTATCATAATCGACACTATTGGTTGACACGGAGATATCATCCTTGGCGAAGCCACCCAATGTTGTATGGTTGCAGGTGTGGTGTTGTCGACAATCCCAACTGTTTGACGNTCTGCTGAGATGAGGTTCTTCTGGCTTCCGCTATCAACAATAAAATGCAGCGGGGTCCCCTTCACCCACATATGTGAATGAAAAAGGCGCTCCCCTTCTTCAGGATCTGTTGGTTCTTCTGGTTGAATTGTTGCAGTTGCGACAATAGCAGTGGGGTCTGCGTCGATGATCTGTCTTTTACCATTATTTTCAGAATCAGATTATGAATCAAGGTTTGGCTCCTTGTCTTTGATCTCGTCCACCAATGAATGTTTTGAGCGACATTCATCGGTGTTATGCCAAGGGATTTTTTGGAACTCACACCATTTTCCGGTGTCCTTCTTTGTCTTCCCGTGACCCTTCTTTTCCTATGTCTTGGACTAGTTTTCGGGAGACTATTTGTTCGGGCCGTCTTTGTCATACTTTGGTTGTTGCAGATTTGCAGACCTGAATTCTCATTTGTTCTGGTGCTTAAATTTTTGCTCAATTTTAACAGCATATCGATAAGCAGCACCGAGTGATGAGATGTCCAGAAAATTCATTTCAGTTTGGATGTATCTGTGTAGAGCCCCACGGTATTTTAGAACCAAATGTCGCTCAGAGTATTTGATACCCAGCTTGGTGCGCAAGGTATGGAAGGTATTAGTGAACTCCGAAACTACTTGGCCCCTCTCTTGCCGCAATGTGGTCCATCTCATGTACTGGTCCTCATAGTTGCCAATAGGGTAATACTGTTCTTTTACTACATCCACGAAAAAATCCCAGGTGGGATCGGCCCCATATATTCTAGACTCCTTTGTGGAAATTTTCTCCCAGTAAGTTTCCCACCAATGTTTGACATGAGGGGGAGCTTTGAGGAGTGCAAAGGTGATCTTTTCTTTGTCATAAAAATTGTGAACAAAGAAATAACCTTCTAGCAGAGTTAACCATTTTTCTAGGGCTTCTGCATCTATCTGTCCTTCAAATACAGGAATATAAAAATTAACTTGTACCTTGAAAGGCGAGGTGCCTCCAAAGTGGTCACTTGATGAAGATGTGCCTGATTCTATCGGCAGGCATTGAAGGATGTGGGAAAAATTCTCCATCATTTCGTCCCTTTGTCGCGTGAGAGCTTGCTCAAGCAACAGATTGATAGGATCGTCTCCTCCGTCGTTTTTCTTTTCTTCCGCCATTGAGGGTTTCTTGGGTGTGCGAGAGCGATTGTCTTCAAGAGAGACAAGATCAAGACCCAACTTTCTATACTCGGACCTCGTCGGGGACATGCACTAAAAAAACGATCAAGAGTAGCCTGCTCTGATACCACTGATCTGGATTATTTTCGGCACGAAATGAGAGCGGAGATATAATAAATAAATGCACAGAGATATTGTAGATATTCAATAATATAACAAAAATGTATCAGAGATGCAACCATAAACACGGATATACAGTAATACATGATTTCTATTAATCAGAGAAATGTACAGAGACTATAAAAATACAGAGTGAAAGACTCGCTAGAATGGTGGTAGCTTATCTCTGAGAAGAGATGTGATGGCTACTCGCATTCGCAAGAAGATGATTACAATGAGGCTCTGAAGGCCCTTTTACAATAAACGGGAATTCCAAAATTCCTAGACATCCAAAAACCTAACCCTAGGAGATGAAGCGCCAAAAGTCATGTGGGCCCTGTTTGGGTAAGTTAGTACATCAACTTCTCGGGGCCGTAACTTTTGCACACGATGTCCGTTTCAGGCGTATGATAGCTCGTTGGAAAGGTATCATTGAGGAGATTCATTTTGGGGGCTCAATTATTCCTTCATATATCATTGAGAACCTCGATCTCGAAAAAACATTCATTTAGGCCCTCAAAATGGCCCCGGAAGTTAAAACCTGCTAAAAATAGTAAATTGCCAAAATTGTCAGAAAGTTGTTTTGAGCCAGTTAGAAAAGGTGGGTGGCCACCGATATCCACCTGGATCACTGAGTTGTATAAGAACAGGCGAAAGCAAAAGCACACTGAAACATTGGAAGACAATGGCATTGACTTCCTCATAAGAAAGGATCCAGTGACATGTAATCGTTACTATAGACATAGAATAAATGCTCTAAAGCATTTGATATGTCATGATGAAACATTGTTTGGAAAAGTAGTTGACTACTACTTTGTAACAGAGTTCCAGAATAGAAGAAGCGAGCATGAACATGGACTACTATGGGTAGAAGATGCCCCAATAAATGGAAGGGACAACAACTCAGAAATTGAAAATTTCTTGGACAAATACATAACATGCGACACATCCCACTTGGATCCAGCTCTTGCCAAATTCCATAAGCATTACCATACAAGAATCTGTAAGAAACGAAGGAATTCCCATTGTAGATACAACTTCCCTATGCCACCAATGAAAAGAACAACATTGCTTGAACCAATAAGCTCACTCGATAACGCTCTTGCCGACAAGTCAAGGTCCATGTTCACATCTCTAGACCAAAAAATCTATGGTAGTGAAATGACCTTTGAAGACTTCTTAGTGGAAATGGACCTAGCAGAAGATCAATACATCCAACTAATACAATGTAAATTGAAACAACCGACAATCTTCCTTAAACGAAAACCTTCACATATTTGGAACAACAGTTTTGCAAAGGACATGCCAAATTTATGGAATGCAAATACAGATGCACAGCACGTGCTCAACGCATATGCGGTAGCATCGTATTGCAGTTCATACATGACTAAAGTTGACAAATCTATGACAAATACATTTCGAAAAATATGCAAAGAACATGAAAGGAGTCAAATCGATTCTATTCAAATGATACGCACACTTGGAAATACATTACTTAATCTTCAACAAATGTCTGCTCAACAAGCAGTTCACATAGCACTTTCTCTACCACTAAATTGCAATTCAAGAGAGTGTATATTTATAAACACATCCCCAATATATAAACGCTCATTTATGTTGAAGCCACCCTTTCTATTAAAACAAGAACCTAATACTTCTGAAGATGTAATGTGCCAATCTATTATTGATTACTACATTGAGAGACCACATACGATTTACAACATCTGCCTTGCTGAATTTGTGTCCAAGTACCAAAAAAATGGTACACGCATATCAAAAAGGAAAAAACCAAATGTCATACGATTCATCAAATACAACAAACACATTGACAATGAAAATTCTTGTAGAGATAAGCTATTGCTATATGTGCCATTTGAGAAACATGAGCATACATTAAAACATGACCTGCCTACATGGCAAGTTGCTTGTAGTTTCCATGCAAAAAAAATACAAATAAATGAAGCTAAATTTACATACAACATCAATCCAACATGGGGTGACCTCGAAAATGCAATTGAACAATTGCATAATAACCCTATGGATATTGATGATACATTCACAGAACAAGCACCAACTAAATGCCCTCAAGATTCACATCTGAAAAAAAACAATTAACCTAGGCTTTCAAGTCACAGACCACCCACTCTTCCTCGACAATGAAGAATATTATAGACTTAGAAGATTGTTAAATAAAGAACAACAAGCAATTGTCAAAGACATTTCCCTAAGGAAATCAATGGACATCCAAAAGCCATTCCACTTGTTCCTCATAGGTGGGGCAGGTATAGGAAAAACATTTACAGCAAAGATCATATTCCAAATGCTCATACGAATATATGATGCACACAATACAATTGACCCTTTGAAACCGAAGGGCTTGATACTTGCATACACAGGTAAAGCTTCTTATAATGCAGGTGGCACAACGATCCACTCTGCATTGCTAATGCCATTCAACAAGTCCCATTTGCTACCACTTAGCAAAGAAATGCTAGACACCTTGTCTAAGCTTTATCAAGAACTGCAACTTGTCTTCATTGATGAAGCTTCTCTAATCGGAAGTCGATTCCTATTCAACATTGACAATAGACTAAAAAACATTAAACACATACAGACAAATTACTTTGGAAACATAGATGTGGTCTTTTGTGGTGATCTCTATCAAGCACAACCTATACAAGATTCCCTCATATTCGAAAAACCTACCATGAACATGCAAACAATAACATATGACTTTTGGAAAGATAATGTGAAGTGCTATGAACTACATACTACAATGCGCCAAACAAATGTGAAATTTATTGCAATCCTGAATAGGATGCGAACAAATAGCCAAACAAGCAATGATTTGACATATATCAATATGAATTGCATGCGACCTGCCCCAAATGATCCAACATTTCCTTACTTATTATACAAAAACAAAGATGTTGCACTACATAACAAACATATGCTATCATCGATGCCTGGCAACGAGTTCCTCATCAATGCGATTGATGAGGAGGAAGAAAACCATGGAAATGTACCATACCATCAACATACATCAACTTTGCCTTCCCAACTTGTCATAAAATTAAACATGCTTGTTGAAACATATGCATGTAACTACGATTCACAAGATGGTCTAGTCAATGGTGCAGATGGAATAGTCAAAGCCTACACAAAAAAAGACAAACTCGATGTCTTGTGGATCAAGTTCTATGATCCACACATTGGACATTGCCAATCTAACAAGCTCGCACACTTGTATACCATGGACATTTCGAATGAATGGATCCCCATATTGCGCATAGAAAAACCACTATCAACAACAAAAAACACATCCCATTTGAAGATCCGAAAACAATTCCCTATCAAACTTGCATGTGCACGTACAATACATAGGTCCCAGGGTTTAACACTTGACAGTGTTGCATTTGACCCTACTAGGATACGAATCCATGGATTGGTATATACAGCCTTATCTCATGTAAGAAACATAGAGTCTTTGTATTTGCTAAATGCTCTCAAAATGGATAACTTCAAAGTGAAACAAAAAATTGATATTGAGATGCAACGCCTCCGAAGCATTGCAAAATGGGACTTGGCATGTGATTTAGAGTCCATAAATTCAAGCACATCCATCTCAATTCTTACGCTAAACACACGTAGCTTGCATGCACATATGAATGACATACTCAATGACTATGACACAATACAATCTGATATTCTATGCTTGCAAGAAACATACATGACATTATCTATGCAAAATCAACAATTTCCAAGCTTCAATTGCATATCAAGTTGCACTAAACATGGAGTCATGACACTAGTAAAAAAACATCTGCCAATCCTAGAACA
>ML786804.1:133998-175679 GCA_009831015.1 Picea engelmannii | reverse complement strand
TAGATTATTTATGACGGGATTTATGAAGATGTTTTAATTATGATTAGAATATCATTGATTAATCAGTTCTTTGCATTTTTTATTTGACAAGCAATTTGATCTAACCATGTATATAGTGTAAAAATCAATGATCGTTATCATTTTAGTGATCAAATTGATGGTCTTGTTAATCGATTCCTCTCTACCTGAAGAATCCAATGGTCCTAAATTAATGAAGATCTACGGTTCAGTATTATTTTCAGGTGATAAGTTGATAATGATTTAACTGAGTGTTTGTTGCCTGAAAGATTTGACGATCATGCGATCATCGAGATCGATGACTAATATAAAATTTGGGCATAGAAGTAATCACATTTTGGCAGGCACTTTCATACCTGAAAGATCTAACTGCTTCAAAAAGGTTTAATTGAACGACTCATATCGTTATCGTTTTTAAGGTACACAAATATTAAAGGTTCAAATAACTTGGAAGGTAAAATATGATGACATGTAGACTTTATTGACTGTATGCATATTTAAGTCACATTATATTAAAGTTTGATTGGAAGTTATCACATGTGCGCATTAATTGCATTTAATTTTCGCATGTGTAGGATGAAGGTGTACATACTAATTACGTCAAAAGGTGATGAACTAGGTTATTATTGCATTCGAAGAACATTGCGGGAAGAACTCCTGAGAAAATAAAGTTTATGTCTGGTGCCCAATTCGCAAAAGTGGTAAGTCATTCAAACCGACTTTGTATTTTTCGAATAAGAAAGACTTATTGTGTTAGAGGAGGCATTATGTCAACTAGGAAGAAGAAAATTCCTCAGGAGTCTTCTGAAGACAATAACCAGAGTTTTAAAGATATACTTGTCTATGTATTTGATATGCAGATAGGGCCCTGAGTGCTCAAATAACATTAGTGTCCTTATTATCCATGAGCTTGTAGAGAATTCAAATAATTTGTGGCTTTGTAAGAGTGGTTTGCTCCAAACCCTTACTCCTCGGGTTTTTAGCGATCTTTATTTTTTCCAGACCTTTTCTAATCTATATATGTTGAAACACATTGTATTGTTTCAGCAAACAAAAAAAAAATTATTTGCACTATGTCTGCAGAAGATATGGTCCAAATGCTAAACTTATCACTTGCTAATTTACCTATCCTAGAGCTTGACCTTCTTTAAAAGTTTGAAGGTTGGTTGAATCAAGAAAGAAGTGTTATAATTCAAAAGTTTGTTCTTGACCCTTCATTTACTTTTGAGGAATTCCCAGTCAAGTCTGGAATTTGTTCTCTAAATGAAAGGTTGATGGTGTCGGTCGTAACCTCTATTTTAGGACATGTGGATTAAATTGAGATTGATGAAGTTACTCTGGCTATTATGAACAAAGTTGTGAATACTGAAAATGCTTCCAAGTTAAATTTTGCATGATTTATAGCCAATTCTATTCATTTTCAGTTGTCATCTTTTGAAGAGTTGAAATATTTTAGATACTAGTCATATCTCTTCTTTTTAGCTAAGTTTTCTCAATCTATTTTTTACGAGAAGAAAGGTCTTGAATTAATTAAAAAGGATGATTATAGGAAAGAGCTTCCAGTTGGAGAGTGGACTTCTCTCTTGACCTTCGTAGAAACCAAGGGAGCATTCTTGGAATCCACTAATGTGATTTTATTTAATACATACAGCCTACTTATGGGACATGATCCTCCTATGATGCCTATATCCTATCAACATAAAAGTACATGATCCTCCTAGGAATCCTATAGCCTATCAACATAAATTACATATGCACCTTGCCTTTAAAGTAGGGGATTGGTTCTTATCTAAAAGATATATTGTGATCAGAATATACGGTTGTGAAATAGAACCTTATCAATTACGTGTTTACATTCCTCCTTGCCTTTTTGCTATGAAATATTGCATATAGAGGTTAACAGTTGATTAGTTACATTTTATTTCGAAAAGTGAAAGGGCTTCTTTCATTTTACCTGCTAAATTTTTGTCTTTTCCTTATTAGAAATAAAACAATTATTGATTGTATAAACAAATTGATTTTGTCCTATAATGTGAAAAATGATGTATTGTGGAAGTTTGATCCATATCATGTTATATCAATGCAAAAATGTAGGCTTTCCCTCATATCAACATCATTCAAATACTTCTATTGAAATGATTGCTAACAAAGACACCTGGGAAGAGGTGCAACATGTGTTGATAATGTAGAATTCTACAAGCAAGGAAAATATGGAAGCTAAATCACAGTCAAATTCTATAGTGACATGTGATGTGGATATTGAAACAACTAACCCAAAAAACATGATCACTGGTATGAAACAATCATCAAACACCAACGAACAAACTATTAATATTTCATCCAAGCCTACAGAGGAAGTAGAAACAGATGATGTAGAACAACGAGAGATCAAAAGAAGGAAGTTGTTAGAAATAATAGAAAATGAAACTAAAAATATTCAAGAATATATTTCAGAGCAAGTTGATTATTTGCTTGGAGAAACGAAACAAAGGAAGTCAGAAGGACCTCTGGTTATAGTCTTCTCATATCCGCCTTTTAAGAATAATCAAAGTTTATCATCAGAGAATCAGGACTCGTCATACATGAATAAATCCTTTGATAAATATTTAATCAGTAAGGATAGCACTCCAGTCAATTCCCAAGAAATCTCAGGGCCCATATTTATTACTTCTATAGATATAAAAAATAACCAATTTAATTTATTGGTGATGCAACCAGAATCAAACAAGGATAAAATTTGACATAGTACAAGACTGCTTTTGTTGGGGTAGATCTTAGTCAAATCAACGATATTGATTTAGTTGAATGGCACAGAAAAATAGGTGATATTGTTGCTCGAAGGTTGATCCAGTCAACTGTGAGTGTGAGAAACTTACATAGTGTAGTAATTAAATTATCTCAGCAACTCAATAATGAAAAGACCATTAACAAAATCAAGGCTAACAAAATCGGGGAGATGGACAGTTAAATTGCATCAATCATTGATGCTAAGAAAGCAACTACAAACTATAAAAGGATTCTTGATAAAAAGGAAAAATAAACAAAGAACCTAAAGGCTAAGTTGAAAATTCCTCATTTTCAACCTACTGAATCTAAATAATTGATTGAAGCTTATCAAGCAAGAGATACATCATAGTCAAATAATTTTTCTCTGAAAGAGACTATTGTTGCACTAACTAAAGAGATTGTTGCATTGAAATCAGATAAAGACAAACTTCAAGAGAAATGTGTAGAAGAAATCAATAAAATGCACCAAGGGAATCAAGTTCATGATCCCTCAACAAGATTGGTGTTACCTGTCATAGCTTCAATTACAATTTCAGAGTATCGGGAAATAAATAAGCAAAGGAAAATGTCTATAAATAATCTTGAAGAACAAGTTGAACAAAAAACGCAGAGCATTAATACTTTGCTTGAGGAAAATCTAAACTTGAATAAATTGTTAGAGGATACATTAGAGAAAGCGGTCGTAACACAACACTTAGTTGAAACGAGGAAAATAATTTGGGATCAGATCATACATGTGATGGATCAGTTCAGATTTAATCTCAATGAGCTACATCAGTATTGTGAAACAATTACCATAAAGAATGTGCGATTGGATATTAGTAATCATTTGCATAACATTGAAAAGAAAATACCACAAGCAGAAAGGATTGTTGAATTTATGAATTCCCTCTCAAACCAAGACTTAAAATAATTTGGAGTCAGAGATAGGTTTGAAGCATTTTCAAATGTTACAAATGTTATAGAAAAGGGGAGAAATGCTTAAATCCCTCGTCAATAAAATTGAGGAAGTTCACCAATCAATTATCAAATTTAAGTGGCAATTTAGGAAAAACAAAAAGTTCAGTTTGTCATCTCCCTGGGTGATTGATCCTTGGATACATTCAAAGGAAGCTTATACACAGATGTTAGTTTCCTGTCACGATGATATCTAATTTAATATGGATGAAAATGATTTTTTTCTCAGCGAAAACTATTGTCAATTCATTGGGGATGGAATTTACTATTATATCAATGCTCATTGATTTCCTAATAAGTCATTGTGCCAATCCTTTTTCAATTACAAAAGAACTTGAGATATTGTACAGGAAGATGCTAATACAACCATTTCCAACAAATGTTGAATGGAATGATATGCTTAGAATTAAGCTTATTTCTTTGAAACTTCAACATGAAATGGTTACACAAATTGAAGAACGTAATGAAGCAATAATTAAAGCATCACCAAATCTCGTAGAAACAAGTAGTGAAGGTAAAATTCAAAGAGAAGCGACCCAAAAAGAAAAGACGATCATTATTAGACAAATGACAACTGGAAATCCCCCTCATATCAAGAAAAGTCAAGTTGGTCACAAGATGGACAAAAAGTAGTTATTTTAGTTAAGTTTATTTAAAGTTTTAGTTTAAAGTTAGATATTTTGACAGTTATGTAAAAAACTTATAAAAGTGTCTTTTGAAGACTTTGAAAAGGTCGACATTTTCTAGAAAGTCATACATTTCTTTCCAAGAACTTGCTGCAATGAGATTACCTGGTTCTTTTGGTGTTTTGAAAGCATATTATTAATGGTTTGAAAGAAGATTTGACATTGATTCATATTGGCATTGTGTTGTGTTTTGTTTTTTTTATTATTGTTGATATATTTAGATTTTGTTCATTTGTCCATCTAATGATTACAACATGAATTGGTTTTATTGGTTTGACATGATCTATCTTTGATGCTAATTCATTATCTAGCTAATGATTTTCTAGTTTAGCATACAAGGTTACTATGATATATCAATCTTTAAAGGTTTTAGTGAATAATATTTGTTAACCTAGATACATCAAGTATTTATTATTGTGTATGGATGCAAATGTTGTTCACGGGATTACACTGTAATGGCTCAATTTAACTTCTTCTTTATTTTATTGATGTGATTACCTTTTTTTAGAACATGTTTCTTATTAAATCAAAGTAATATGGTTTTGGTTTATTTCATATTCAATATGTTTTGAATTGCGAATTAGTTTTATTTAAATATAGTCCAACAAGAGTTGGATAAAGTTGCATTGTTTTAAAATCATTGGTGTGTTATTGAAGCTATCTGGAATGACTTATGATAACAGTTTGATGGCAATCCACCTATCTTAAAGTTGATTTAACGAGAATTACCCCCTCTGGCTTTTGGATTATTCTAAGAAAGCTTAAAGTGAGGAGGCTTCTCCTAAGCCTCATAGGCTGCCTTGGCATTGTTCCCTCGCCAGGAAAAACATGTGGAACACCACATGCGATGAAGGAGGAGGAGGTTTCAAACGACAACGATGCTCAGATCGAAAACGATTTATGTGTTCTGATGATCATATTGAGACCTTCTTTCATGGTTGAGGATGAAAAATAGCTTCATAAATCCCTAGCTTAGTGGGGGGAATCGACTAGGGTTTTATTAGATATGGTGGTGTTGCCACTATACGAAGAAGGCATGAGCAACTTCAAAGGAACACACATATCCTCAATGCAATCACGTGGAAAGAGTTTCCCTATTCGCATTCAGTGTGGGGATCAAGCGGTGGAGACACTTGGAGTTTTCTCCCTTTCATTTTTGTGGATGTATGGTGTTTCAGATCGTGGTGCACGGAGTCTCAACATTTTCCATGCAACAGTCTCTCAACCATTGGTTCTGGAATAGGGTTTCAGTTGGAGGTTGAGGCTTGTGGCCCATAATGCTCTCTTTCTAGTGTTGTGTTTCAGGGATTTCGTCCAGACGTAGATTGATGATGAAATATTTTTGTGCCTTGAAGGTGGTGGTTGAAGCAATGCTAATATAACCCAATATTTGCAACGGGTTGCAAGCGAAGGCTAGGTATGTTGAATCTCGCATCATAACCCAAACCTCATGGGCGGTTGTGATTAAAGGATTTGGGTATGTTGAGTCCACGTGCATTATACTTGGAGCTTGACATGTATTTGAAAGTAGGAACCATGGTCTGTGCAACCCATTTTCTTCAGCAACCTGGATCACGCCTATCTAGATGAAATGAGTAAGCAGGTCTATTGAGTCCAAGCTATCTCATGAAAAATCATTTTTCTTGACTTATATGATCTAGTATTTAATAGGTTATAAGTAGTTCTTGAGAAATTGTTTGTAATATGTTAGTGAAAGACTGATACTTATCATTTTGATTACTATGTGTATATGCTTGGTACCTAATGAATGTACTTTCAATTTTTCTAAAATAGAAGGTATGTTTTTTTTCTAGGAAAAATATTATGTATTGTGTATATATTATATATACTTTATTTTATATTATAATGCAAATGCTACATATTATATGTTATAGCATATCTTTCTTAGATAATTGTTAGACTATATTATATTACCTCCTTCGTATATTATGAATCAAGTACCAAGTGTAATATAAAACTAATACATTATATAATATATTTTAGTATTACCATATTACGTGATATATTAAGTGTTCTATTTTTATATAGTATCGTAATTACATATCATTGTGTGATTTTAGTCATACAAGATATTAAGTGGTTTAGATTCTAACTATAATATATTATATAGTTAAGAAGTCATGAATTTATATTTATATTTTATTTCAAAGTATTAGTTGTTTAAGGATAAATGATAAATGTATTAGTTGTTCAAGGAAAACAATTTTTTTTTTAAAAAGATCACTTCTATTTATAGTCACATTTTCTTAGTCACATCAATTAAAATATATATATTATTAATTTACTTTTAAACCACTTTTCAATTTAACTTAACCATAGTTACATGCATTGTAGTGCAAAAAGTGAGTTGTAAATATATCTCCCCCAAAAATTTACTAAATCATAAGATTTTATTATATCTCTTAGGGGGCTCATTTTAGACCCTGCAATTACTCTAATGGCGCAACAATGTAAACATAATCAAGATACATAACAATAAAGTACAAATGAACGGAACATGGATGCAATCACATTGTATTAAGAAAAATATAGATTACATCCAGGCTTTGTCCCTTCAACATGAGTAGAGTTTACCAACCTCATAATCGGGACATAAATTATAGCTACCATCATAAAACTAACAAAAACCTTAACAACTAACAATGATTAACCATCATTTACAAAGAAACCTTAACATCTTATATATAGGTGGATAAGTCAGTTCTAGAAGGTTTTAGAATCTAACAGTTGTAACCAACTTTTACAAAAATGGATTTGTCCCCTTAGGAAAATGCGTGGAGGGTCTGGGCGACTAAGTTTTGTGAATGATCTACATACTCAAGATTCTAAAGATTTAGGTTTTTGGTGAATCCATCCTTTCCTAGTTATTACATTGTTCCATTCATAGAGAGGAAACATGGGGCCACAACAATGCCTTGACCACTCCTTCCAACTCATCCCTAGCCAATTGTCATGCCTTATTCTTGAAAACGTGGTACCAAGTGAGGGATCTCACAGATGGAAGCATTTGTGAACATGTTGAATTATTTAAAAAGTGGCATCTAGTTGCATATGGCTTCTTGTGGCTTCTATGCACACTCTGCAATGGATTTGTATGTCATATCCTCCTCTACAAGTGTGGATTTTTTTAGGTGCCTCCAGTTTGGCCTCTATTTGTATTTTCATTTTCTTTGAAGCTACAAAATGGGACTAAGATTTCCATGTCATTTTCCTAGATAAAGTTTGTAGGAATTTGTTTTCATTGTCTAGAGCATCTTTGTTTAGCGTGAGCATTTGGTCTCCTCCATCTTGTCATCATTATCTAACTCAATAACCTCGATGTATACTCGCTCATACTACTCTCTGAACTAGTAAATATGATATCTAATCCTTCCTTTACACTCACCTCGGATGTCATTATGTCTTGAAACTTGTCCCATAGGTTCTGGCACTTGAGGTACAATCGTTTCAGGTTTTCAATCTACACTTAGCCTTTAGTGATCACATGATCAATAATAAGCATGTTTCTTTTGGTGTGCCTCGGTCTTTATGACTGTCTCATGGAAAATCATTTTTCCTGACTGAAATGATCTAGTATGTGTAGTTCTTGAGAAATTGTTTGTAATATGTCATTGGGAGACTAAGACTAATGATTTTGATTACTATATATATACACTTGGCACCCAAGGAATGTACTTTAATTTTTTCTTTTTTCTGAAATAGAAGGTATGAATTTTTTTCTGAGAAAAAAAAAAATTATGTATTACGTATATATTATATTTACTTTATGTTATATTATAATCAAAATGCTATAGATTATATGTTATATCATATCTTTCATAGATAATTATTAGACTATATTTTATCGCCTCCTTCCTATATTATGAATCAAGTGCCACATCTAATATAAAACTAATACATTATATAATAAATTACATATTGGCATATTACGTGATAAATTAAGTGTTTTATTTCCTATAGTATCTTAATTACATATTATTTTGTGATTTTAATCATACAAGAAATTAAGTGGTTTAGATTCTAACTATAATTTAGTATATAGTTAAGAAAACATGAATTTATATTTATATATTATTTCAAGATATTAGTTGTTCTAGAACAAATGATAAAGGTATTAGTTGTTCAAGGAAAACATTTTTTTTTTTAAAGCTCACTTTTATTTGTAGTCACATCTTCTCTTTTTATTCACATCACTATTTTTTATTAATAATTTTACTTCTAGACCACACTTCAATCTAACTTAACCATATTTATATTGATTGTAGTGTATAAAGTGAGTTGTAAATATACCTTCCCCACAAATTCACTAACTCATAATATTTTATTATATCTTTTAAGAGATTCATTTTAGATTTCAAAATTCCCCTAATGACATAACAATGTAAACATAATCAAGAAACATAACAATAAATTACAAATGAACATAACAACGATGCAAGCACATTGTATTAATAAAAATATAGATTGCATCCACGCATTGTGCTTTCAACATGAGTAGAGCTTACCAACCTCCCATCCATAAAAATAACAACAACCTTAACAACTAACAATGATTAACCATCATTTACATAGAAACCTTAACATCTTATAAATAGGTAGATAAGTCAGTTCCAGAAGGTTTTAGAATCTGACAGTTGTAACCCACTTTTACAAAAAGGGTTGTGTTCTTTTAGGAAAATGCACAAAGGGTTTGGGTGACTAGGTTCTATGATTGATTTGCATACTCGAACTTTTATGGCTCTAGGTTTTTGGTAAATCCAACCTCTTCTAGTTACTACATTGTTCCATTCATACATAGGAAAAACGAGGCCACAACAATGTCTCGACCACTCCTTCCAACCCATCCCCAGTTGGTTGTCATGCCTTATTCTTGAAAAAGTGGTACCAAGTGAGGGGTCTTGTAGATGGAAGGATATGTGAACATGTTGAATATTTCAAAAAGTGGTGTATGTGTGCATATGGCCTCTTGTGGCTGCTATGCACACTCTAAAATAGATGTTTTTGTCATATCCTCCTCTAAAATTGTGACTTTTTTAAGTGCCTCCAATTTGGCCTCTATGTGTTTCTTTCATTTTCTTTGAAGCTACATAATGGGAATAAGCTCTCCAATCCATTTTCCTAGCCATATTTTGAGGAATTTCTTTTCATTGTCTGGAGCATCTTGCTTTAGCGTGAGGCTTTCATCCCCTTCCATCTTTTCATCACTATCTGACTCATTAACCTCGGTGTATACTCGCTCATAATGCTCTCTGAACTAGTAAATATGTTATTGAATCCTTACTTTACACCCACCTCGGATGCCATATGTCTTGAAACTTGGCCCACATATTCTGGAACTTGAGGTACAATCATTTCAGGTTTTCAATCTATGCTTAGGCTTTAGTGATCACAGGATCAATAAAAACCATGTCCCTCATGGTGTGCCTCATCTTTTTTGGCTATGCTTATGGCCTCTTCTCATTCCTTCTTCATTATTTGTCTTTGTTTTGCCTCCACAGATGACTCTAGAAACCCTTTCTTGTTATCTACTATCGACCTTAGGGTTGCATTCACCTTGGTGTCAATCGTGATAGCCTACTATGTGATCTCAAAATATTTCGATAGATCAGGTAAAACCTCTTCAAAACAAATTAGCAGTGATTGTTGTGACGTGGTTTCTTCTTCATGGGCCTAAACTTCTCTAGCTTGGGTGTTCGATGCCTATTTCTTTTCCCTTTCTAGCAATGTAGTGGCCTCTTTGGCCTATATTGTCTTATGGTCTTTCTTGTCTATACCTTTCCCATCCTAGATGTAAAGTGCATCCTTCTCTTCCATGAGCTTCTCCATCTGCTCCTTTTACCACGTGTTCTAAATTTATAGGTTCATTAGGGTGAGCTTATTTCAATTGTAGATTTGGGCATCCAATGGGAATGGAGAAAATTCAAAAGTTGACTTTGCTTCATGCCCATGGGATGCATCGAATTTGCAATCGAGATAAGGATTGTCGGTTCATTACATACTCAACAATTTTCTTAGACCTCACCTGCACCTTATTTCCATAATTAGTTATGATTTTTTTGAGGGAGGGAAGATCAATTTCCATAGATCCACCACATGCTACGTGTGGATCTATTCTCCCTCTCAAACTTTTTTCACGGAGACAGTAACCATAGGTATGTCAAACAACTCTGGTCTATTTCTTGTCGATCTTAGTGACTCAGTTATTGACTCTTTTACTTGGTCTGGTAATGAAACTCATTCTCAAATCCCATTATTTATAATGCTACAAAGGGATTGTACAACCTATCAATCATTAGTTGAGGTATTGAGGTGGGAAGATATGAGGGTGGTGTGTCCTTGTTGGGTCCTATATTAAGGTGGAGGCATAGGTACTTGTCCACCACTTTCTCCTTCTCAACATCCCTCATTCTTGCAACCCATCCAAAATTCCTACAAAGGAAAGCCACCAAGCCCATTGCTTCTTCAATAGTGATTTCCTCTACAACGATAGCCTTCTTCCCCATGGAGCTGCCTAATGTTTTCTTTTCTGGTCCTTGGCTTAGGTGGTGGGGTCATTTTCATTAATATTTCCTCAATTGTATCCCCCGTGTAAGTTGTTTCTTATGGGATCTCCTCCTTAGATATTTCCCTTCTTTTCCCTCCGAGAGGAATTGCTCAATGACGTTATTGTAAAACGAGAACTACCCTCCTTCTCAAATAAATCCTTCCCCTAGTATTTTTACTTATTGTGACAATAACACCAACTTTGAAAGTTTAAGGAGAAAGGTGTTGGAAGTTAAGTGAACATTTACTACTCACTATATTTTTTCACAAACTTAATGACCAAAGGTGCAATCTAACAAGCGCATAACATATTTTCAATTTGACCATAAACATGGTTTAAAGGACAAGTCTTGGCAATTTGTATGCAAAGGTGTAAGATGTGGCGACCATCCTTACAAAACACGTGTAAGTGATGTGAAATTATGTGAACTTTTATAGACCCAAGGTAAAGTCTGTAATAGTCTAATATATTGTCATATTTAACCTTTTGAAAGAAGGTGATTTTACCTAAAACATGTGATTTCACCTAAAATATGTTATGTCTAATAGTTATTTAAAATAGACTAATTTACTATCAAAAATAGTTTTAAAAGATCCAATTACATTTTAAAGAATGACATGATAGTAATCATAAAATACTTTTAAATATAATATAAATATAAAATACTTTTAAAGTATTTTACTTTTAAATATATATAAAATAAACTATTAATATGAACTCATATAGCATTCTCAAAGTACTTATACTTTTAAGTATATATAAAAGTATTTTACTTTTAAATATATATAAAATAAACTATTAATATGAACTCATATAGCATTCTCAAAGTACTTATACTTTTAAGTATATATAAAATAAAGTATTAATATCAATTCATATATTAATCATATTATATTAAAAAATAAAATAGGAGTACATATAAAATAAAGTACTAATGTTAATTCATATATTAATGACACTATATTAAAAAAATCAAAAGTACTAATGTCAAATCATATATTAATCACACTATATATTAAAAAGTACTAATTTCAATTCATATATTAATCATACTATATTCAAAATTCAAAAGATAAATATGTCCACGTGAGTTGGGTTCATATTTATGAGTTGTGACATATAATATAATATAATATTATATAATACTCATACATGGGTAAGAGTCTTATTATATGTTTTCTATTATGTATTATTAGTCTAATATTATATGTTTTCTATTATGTATGGAATCTTATATTTAGAACAATTTGGTGTATTCTCTCAGATCTGGTGTATGCGATCTCTCAAAACTAGTGTACGTGCTCTCTCGAAGTTGGGTTTCAGAGGCATAGCATGATCGTTTATTGTGAGCGATGAAGGGAGGGGGAGCGGGAGGTTTCAGATTATCACAATGTTCTGATCGAAAATAATTTGTGTTCTAATGATTAGATTGAGGCCTTCATTCATGGTTGGGTTGAAAAATGGTTTCACAAGGCCTCGAYTTATTGGGGYYGGTAGCTAKGGTTTTCTTAGTTATGGTAGTATTTTTTYTATCCTAAGAAGGAATGAGCAACTTCCAAGGAGCATAGATYTTTTCATTGCAATCATGTGAAAATAGTTTCCATGTCCGCCTTCARTGTGGGGATTGAGCGGTGGCGRTGCTTGGGGTTTGCTCCCTTTCATTTTTGTGGATGTATCRTGTTTCAACTCGTGGTGCATGGGGTCTCGGTGTTTTRCRTGTGACAGTCTCTCAAACGTTGGTTTTGAAGAAAGGTTTCAATTGGAGGTTGAGGCTTGTGGCCCGTAATAAACTCTTTCTAGTGTTTTGTTTCTAGGGTTTCTTCCGGAGAGAGATTGATGATGAAATCTGTGTGCACCTTGYAGGYGGTGGTTGAAGCAATGTTGATATAACCCAATCTTTGCAGCAGGTTGCAAGCAAAGGTTGGGTCTACTGACTCTCGCATAATAACCCAAACCTCATGGGTGGTTGTAATTAGAGGATTTGGGTATGTTGAGTCCACATTCATTATACTCGAAGATTCAAATACAGTTGAAAGTAGGAGCCAGGGTCTACTCAGTGCATTTTCTTCATCAACCTAGATCCCTCCTATCTGGATGAAATGAGCGGGTCATTTTGTTGATTCCATTCTATCTCATGAAAAAAAAAAAAAATTGACTGATATAACCTAGTATATAATAGGTTATAAGTAGTTCTTCAGAAATTGTCTAGAAAATGTCATTGTGAAACAAAAACTAATGATTTTGTTACTATATATATGCAGTTGGCGCTTAAGAAATGTACTTTAATTTTTTCAAAATAGAAGTTACTATTTTTTTTTTGGAAAAAAAATATTATGTGTTACATATATATTATATTTACTTTATGTTATAATATAATCCAAATACTATATATTAAATATTATATCATATCTTTCTTAAATAATTGTCTTTGTTAGATAATTGTTAGACTATATTATATCACCTCCTTCCTATATTATGAATCAAGTGTCAAGTCTAATATAAAGCTAATACATTATATAATATATTGTGTATTACCACATATTAATTAATACACATATTAATTAATATATGAAGTATTTTATTTTATATAGTATCTTAATTACATATTATTATGTGATTTTAGTCACTTAATATATTAAGTGGTTTATATTCTAACTATAATGTATTATATAATTAAGAAGATATTAAGTGGTTTATATTCTAACTATAATGTATTATATAATTAAGAAGTCGTGAATTTATATTTATATTTTATTTCATGGTATTAGTTGTTCTAGGATAAATGATAAAGGTATTAGTTGTTCAAGGAAAATAACTTTTTATAAAAAGGTTCACTTTTATTTGTAGTCGCATCTTTTCTTTTTAGTCACATCAATATAATTTTTTTTATTATTAATTTTACTTCTAGACCACTTTTCAATTTAACTTAATCATAGTTACATCGATTGTAGTGCAAAAAATAAGTTGTAAATATACCTCCCTCACAAATTCACTAACTCATAATATTTATTATATCTCTTAGGAGGCTCATTTTAGACCTCGAAATTCACCCTAATGGGACAACAACGTAAACATAATCAAGATACATAACAATAAAGTAAAATGAACAGAACAGTGATGCAATCACATTGTATTAAGAAAAATATAGATTACATCCAGGCTTTGTGCCTTCAATGTGAGTAGAGTTTACCAACCTCATAATTAGGACATAATACATAGCTACCCTCCATAAAACTAACAACATGCTTAACAACTAACAATGATTAACCAACATTTACATAGCAGCCTTAACATCTTATATATAGGTAGATAAGTCAGTTCCAGAAGGTCTTAGAATCTGATAGTTGTAACCCACTTTTACAAAAAAAGGCTATGTGCCTTTAGGAAAATGCATGGAGGATCTGAGTGACTAGGTTTTGTGAATGATCTTCTTACTCAAGTTTCTAGGGCTCAAGGTTTTTGGTGAATCCATAATTTATGGTTACTACATTTTTCCATTCATACATAGGCAAAATGGGGCCACAACAATACCCTGACCACTCCTTCCAAATCATCCCCGGTTGGTTGTTGTGCTTTATTCTTGAAAAAGTGGTACCAAGTGAAGGATCTCACAAATAGAAGCATCCATGAACATGTTAAATTCTTCAAAAAGTAGTGTCTAGATGTATCTGGCTTCCGGTGGCTTCTTTGCACACACTACAATGGATGTTTTTGTCATCTCCTCCTCTACAGGCATGGTTTTTTTAAGTGCCTCCAGTTTGGCCTCTATGTGTTTTTTCATTTTCTTTGAAGCTACAAAGTGGGACTAAGTTGTCCATGCCATTTTCCTAGCCAAATTTTGTAGGAATTTATTTACATTGTCTAGAGAACCTTACTTCAGCATGAGGCTCTGAGCCTCCTCCATATTGTCATCACTATCTAACTCAATAACCTCAGTGTATACTCGCTCATACTACTCTCTCAACTAGTAAATATGTTATTGAATCGTTCCTTTACACCCACCTTAGATGTCATTATGTCTTGAAACTTCACCCACAGGTTCTGCCACTTGAGGTACAATCGTTCTAGGTTTTCAATCTACACTTAGGCTTTAGTGATCATATGATCAACAATAAGCATGTTCCTCTTAGTGTGCCTCGACTTTTGTGGCTATGATTATGGCCTCTTCTTATTCCTTCTTCATTTCTTGCTGTTGTTCTTCTTGTTGATGTTTGGACAACATTGGGAAGACATTCTCCTAGATTAATAATTAATAATATAATTATTGTTTATTAAATAATATATATAATAATTAATAA
The DNA here is from genome assembly GCA_009831015.1 of Picea engelmannii. Taxonomy (NCBI): domain Eukaryota; kingdom Viridiplantae; phylum Streptophyta; class Pinopsida; order Pinales; family Pinaceae; genus Picea; species Picea engelmannii. Next base: position 160,368 of record ML786804.1, on the reverse strand, counting down.
TAACAATAATAAATAGTTAATGATTATCCAAGGGATGCATCCTTTCATGGATGGTCACCATATGTTATATATATATGGAACATTCATCATTATAATAATATATCGAATATACAATATCATCTCATCTAGAAAATTCAACATGGTATCAGAGCAGGACTGGGCTTTACTCCCTCATGGGAGGGCCCAGGGAAATAGAAGCCCGTGAGAATTACGTGAGAGTAGATTGGTTGAATGTGGATTGCTACTAAGTATCCAGTAGTGTGAGTTATTTGTTTTCCACCATCTTCATTGTTGTCTCAAGCACAGAAAAAATCGATTGAATAAACCAAAGAGAATCAAATATGTGGACATCTCATAGAATCCCATTACGGGTACAAACGCCAGAGTCATGAAGAAAGCATGTTGGGTTGTCATTTCTCATGTTGGCACTGTCCTTCCTTCCCAATATAAACTATCTCTGTTATTTCGACATTTACCTTGCCATTCAAGGAGTCCCCACCGATAGAGGTGGGGTCATCCCTCCGCAATCCTCTCATCCTGTGGTCAGGCATGTACCAATCGCCCGTCATGAATACTCTGTGGCACACGAGGTCTAGAATATTAGAAAGGTTGTTGGATCCATCTGTGGATGCACCCCCATAGAGACAATTGTTGTCCAAAACGCCCAGCTAGAGCCGCACCAACATACTCTACAATTTCTCCAGCAATTACATACTACGAGAGCAGTGCAGGGATTCGTGAAACGAGGTCAGGATTGGGAAGCTCTTGGAGGATTTAGATGCAATGGAAGATCCTATCTATAATAAATATGTGTGTGTGGGATTTGCTGGTAATTGGACGTTTAGCTATGATAAAGGAAATAATGAGAGCTAGGAAGGTGGAGTGATTAGTACTAGAGAATCCCGGAGAAGAAAACCTACACGACTGAAAAAGTTGATCCTAGAAATCTTTGGGTTATTGATCAACTTGAAGTGACAATCATCCTTGAACAATATGGTGATGCCCCAAGACCGTGTGAAGATATTTGTTGAATTGATTATGGCGGTGGAATGTGAGTAGGGTATGAGATTTTCCATTAGGGTCGGAGGCAAGACCGTCAGTGTTGGTGTTATTCAATCCATCATCGATTGTAACTAAAGCAAGAGAGAAACCAATGCGACAGCTTGTTGTAGATAATGCTTATTTGGATGGGGAATTTATCACCATTGTACAACAACGTGGGGCCGCAATTATCAAGGCACATAACCTCTCCAGTGCATTGTCTATTGCTAGTTCTCCATGTGATCATATATGTGATTGGGTGCTTGGTACACCTAAGGCTACATGGGTTTCTATGGACGTATATTTTGATGGATCTTATGATGTTCCACCTGGAATTATCTACTCATACCCTATTACTTGTGAAAATGATTGTTGTTGGTGTTCTAGATCAACATGAGTATTTGGTGAGGAGTGATCGAGATGGACATGAGAAGCAACGAAAAACCCTCCATAGTCCATATCAGGTGAAGCTTGTTTCAATGTGTTGATGTGGTGCTTACCATGATGTTGTGTTCTTTGGAAAGTGAACAGTAGTTATGTGCTACTACGGTGGTTGTGTACAACTGGTGGAGATTGTGTGTCTTTGGATAGTAGTTGTGTGCTACTAGTAATGGTTGTGTACCACTAGCGGTGAGTGTGTATCACCGGACAATAGTTGTGTACTACTATGGTTTGGCATAGTCATGTTCTATTGGATGACATTGTAGTATTTGTGTGCTACTAGTTGATTGCAGAGTAGTCAGTGGACTACTAGATGAAAACATCGTGTAAAAACACCTTCCTATTTTAGAGGGAGTTGATGTTTGAGGCAACATCATGAGACATTCTCCCTCAAGGGTCTTGTATGGACTAGTAGGAGGGAATGTGGAATTCATCATGATGTGCCTCAGATGGTTAGATGAAGGAACCAAGACATTGGTTTCATGAGGAAACTTCGATATGTCTTGGGGGACATTGGCTCCATGAGGGCTCAGGGAACCTCGATGTGTCCTAGAGAAGACATTGGTTCCATGAGGGAACCTCAATATGTCTTAGACATGTGTTCCACGAGGAACCACCAGATGTCTAGTATGTACATAGTTCATGAGTGAAGCATGAGGTTAGACACGTCAGGATATTTGGGTGTCCAGTATACATTCATGTACCCAAGGAGAAAAGTATCAAGCTAGACCCTTCAGGTAGAAAGGGTACATTTTTGGGGTACAATGAGTCTTCGAAGGCATATTGTATCTACATCCTTGGTCAGAGACAGATTGAGGTGAGCAGAGATCTAGAGGATCTCACATGGATATTGATAGTTAGAGACAGGAAGAGATGGTTCCTTCTCCCCCTCAACCTCCAATAGTTCAAAGGGAGACAGTTGGGCCAATTGATCCAATTGATCTTGTTGATCCTGTAGCTCAAATTGATGTTTCCAGAGATATTACAGTAGGTCGAAAGAGACCTAAATGGGATCATCAGACTCTGTAGGAGGATGAAGAACATGCATCTCCTCATGGTACCTTTCGATAGAGCAAGAGACCTTAGAGATGTTTGTGCTATGCCACAACTATGAGCCACATCATTGATTCTAATCCTTCTTGTTACGAGGAAGCATTTATTCATCCAGTATAGATAGATGCCATGATGGAGGAGTATCAATCCATCATGAAGAATGATGTGTGGGATATTGTTTTGAGACATGAGGGGAAGTCTGTAGTGACTTCCAAGTGGATCTATAAGATCAAACAAATAGTTGACGGGAGCCTCGAGAAGCACAAAGTGAGATTTGTTGCTAGATGATTCTCTCAGGTGGAGGGAATAGATTATGAGGAGACATTTGCTCCTGTTGCTCAATACACTTCTATCCAAATGATTATTTCCCTTGCAACATCCATGGGTTCGAGACTACATCAAATGGATTTGAAGACATCCTTTCTCAATGGAGAGATTGAGGAAGAAGTATACATCGAGAAACCAGATGGTTTCGTGATACATGAGAAGGAGTCTTATGTGTACAGGTTGAAGAAGGCCTTGTATGGACTCAAGGAGGCACCTCGAGCTTGGTATGTGAGGATTGATGGAAACTTGATGAGTTTGGGCTTCAACAAAAGTGTTGGTGATCCCAACCTATACTGCAAGGTTGTTAATGGTGAGTCCCTTATTTTTGGTCCTTTGCGTTCATGATTTATTCATCACTGGTACATAGATCCTTATTGTTGAATGCAAGTATGTGTTGTCCTTTGATTTTTAGATGAAGGACCTTAGTATGATTCACTACATCTTGGGACTAGAGGTGTGGCAGAGAACTTATGAGATCTTCCTTAGTCATGGGAAGTACATAATTGAGATATTGAAGAAGTTTGGGATGTTGAATTGTAATCCCATGGTTACACCAATGGTGACGAATCTGAAGAAACTAAGTGTGTCTTCTTATGATTCCGATGAGATTGATCCAAACCTATAAAGACAATTGATTGGATCATTGATGTATCTGGTTAACACCAGAACAAATATTTGCTATACAGTGAATGCACTAAGCCATTTTATGAGTCAACCGAGACAGACACATTGGATTGTTGTGAAGCATGTGTTGGGATCCTTGAGAGGAACAGTTGGACATGGTCTGAGATATACTTCTAGTGTTGACATGAGATTGTAGGGATATACTGACTCTGATTGGGCAGGGAGCACGGTTGACAGGAAGAGAACCTTCGGGTGTTGCTTCATGTTGGGATCTACCATAGTTTCTTGGAGTAGCAAGAAATAAACTTATGTGGCTTTGAGAAACACATAAGCAGAGTACATTACATTGAGTATGGCAGTCCACGAAGCACTGTGGATTCGCAAGCTCCTTGCAGATTTATTTGGACATGTGTTGGATTCCACCGTTATTCATTGTGATAACCAGAGTTCTGTGAAGCTCTCATAGAATCCAATGTTTCATGACAAATCAAAACACATTGAGATCAAGTACCATTACATCCGAGACATGGTGTATAGGAAGGCAGTACCGGTGCAGTACCTTCCTACAAATGAGTAGGTTGTTGATGTTCTTACCAAACCCCTTACCAGAACGAAGTTTGAGTACTTTCGTGACAAGCCTGGTGTGGCAGAGAATGCCTCCCTCGCTAAGAGGGAGTGTTAATGCTTGCATCTTCCTGAGACATTCTCCATATCGTACTCCTTTGTGACTGAGTTGAGTTGATCTGTGAGGACACTTATCCGAGAGGGATAAGTGGGTTTGGGATTATAGCCAAACATATCTTGTGGATAGCACATGAGGACACGTCAATGGAGTTGACATTGATGTCACACACTATGGGGAGTTGACCCTATTTTTTCTAGAGGGAGTAGCCTCTAGAAGTCCACATGGGAGTTCCATGTGTGACATACCTTTTTCTACAATGCCCTAAGTAAGAATCGGGTGGAGCTTCTCCTATATTGGGTTGCAGACCAAGGGAGATAGGATACATTTATCACAAGGGTGTACTTGTGGTAATGGGCCCAGGTGTAGTCCTTCCTTGATCATGAAAAGGAGTGATATGGACTCGAGGTGCTTTCCATGTGTCAGATAGCATCGGGCTGACACTCACTCACAAGGGTGTACCTGTGGTGAATGGACCAGGTGTAGTATTTCTCCTTATTCATGATGATTTGACTAGGAATGATAAATACTCGAGATGTTAGATGCTATCACATGTGGACCTAGAGTGAGTATGATCTCAGAGAGAGTCAGTTGGCTTAGAGGGAGAGCCGCAGGGGGATTTTCCCCTTGATTCAAGTGGGAGAGAGACATCTCCAAGGACTGATAGACAAGTGTCATGAGTCTAGGGTGAAGTTTGTATACTTCAAAGACATTCTTGGCATGATGCAGAATGTTTCCCTCATTGAGAGGGAGTGTTGATGTTTTGACAACATCGGGAAGAAATTCTCCTAGATTAATAATTAATAATGTAATTATTGATTATTAAATAATATATATAATAAGTAATAATAATAATAATAATAAATAGTTATTGATTATCCAAGGGACACATCCTTTCATGGATGGTCACCATATGCTCTCTATATATGGAACACTCATCATTATAATAATATATCAAATATACAATATCATCTCATATAGAAAAATCAACACTTCCTCCACCACTGACTCTAGCAACCCTTTCTTTTTTTCTACTATCTACCTTAGGGTTTCATTCACCTTGGGTGACAATCATGATATGTTACTATGTGATCTCAAAACATTTCAATAGATGAGGTAAAACCTCTTCAAAACAACTTAGCAATGATTGTTTTAACTTGGTTTCTTCTTCATGGGCTTATTCTACCAGGCATCAATGCCTTCCTTTTTTCTTGTGTTATTTCTTGTAGAGTCATTTCCAACCAAGAAAATGGGACTCCCTTTTTAAAATATTTGTCTTAAGTCTCTTTGAACCAACTCAACTTCTTTATCTCCATAAGAGTATACCCATTCTTTTGAGAAATTTCCCTTTACTTGCATTTATTTGGAGTTTTTGTCACATTGGTGAGAGAGCTAACACTTAACCATTTCAAATAAGAAAGTTCTGGTGTATTGACGAAGTTCTCCTTAACATTGTTGATACACTAGCCACCTTCCAGCTAAGTCTGTCAATGCACCAATAGACTTCGTAACAACGATGTCGATACACATACAATATCACCGACCAAGTTGACGACATGATCGTCGGTATGACCGAAGGAGTTCCCGTGAACTTTTTTGATACCACTGGTGTAGTTTCCAGCATCGTTGTCGATGCACCGACAATGATCCTTTCATACCCTCTGATGCACTAACTCATCTATCAGAGGACTTCCCACCAATGTCACTGATAACACCGACGAACTTCACGACAAGTCCTCTGATACGTAAAACTCGTTATCGACACACTTCCACACATCAAAACCAGTATACCTTGATTAACATCGACATACTTGATAGTAGAGTCACCAGTAACACATCGGCAAACTTCCTCACTTTCTCTTTGGTACCTCAATTTATGTGTCGAGACAAATTATAAAAAAGAACCTTCCCTTATCTCCTATTTCGTTTATGTTCATCAAAGAAGGGAGAGAGAGATCAAGGGTATATACATGAGTCATTTCATGGTATAATACTCACCCACCAATGAAGCATCCTTCACCCCCACCTATCCACCGATTTCTAAGTAGGCGCTTTGCCTTATTACCTCACTTTTATTCCTAGGTTGGGCTCTGTTAGGGTTATGGTTTAGTCATAAATTAGTTGGATCCCAATACCTCGCACCTAACCAGGGGTCCTACCCTTTCCTTCTTTCCTCCTCTTGTTATGCCTCAAATTGACTTAAGAGGTCATGCCCTTCCAACTAGGCCGCTCATCAAATTATTTTGTTTTGTTGTCCGTAGACAATGCCCTAACTCACGGGCCAATTTTATGTGCATAGGCAGTGCCATAACTGATTGTTTTTGGGTCTTTTCTCCAAGTTTAAAAGGGATATGGATCGAACTATACATAATACAAACACTTATATTTAATCTCATTCGACCTTCATGTATCATATCCAACGAGGGAATAAACCCTATCTTAAATTGAAGTGGTGCATCGAAATTAGCGCAAACTTGGCCAAACCCTAATCCACCTCATACACCGGTCTCCAACACTTAGCCAAATTTTGAATTCATGGGTTCATCGGCGGAGTTGCCACAAACTCCACCAACCCTCGCCCTTCCATACCCGTGAATTTGTTACCAACTTCGTCGGCATATATCTAAGCATTTCGCCAAGGTTGTTAATATGGGCGTCGATATGATCGTGGATCATTCAAAAAAGTTGTCAAGATCATCGCCAGTCATTACTTCTATATGTCATCATAGTTCACATTAACTTTTTCGGTAACATATCGACATCCTTCACACTAACATCACTGATTTTTCATTTGAGATACCAGTTGTGCTCTTATCAATGACGTCGACACATATGTTTCCTTACCGGCACAGTTTCTAAGTTCAACTTTGGTACATACCAAACAAGTTGTTTTCTATGACACCAATACAACATTTCCCATCGACGGAGTTAACATCGTTGCTTCTATGCACTAAAATTATCTTTTATCTAAGCCAGTTTTTACTAATCCCCCACCATGTCTCCCATTATCTTATCTTCTTCGGACGATGACTTTCCTCCCAACGTCGACCCAAGTAATTCATCAGACATCAACACAGGTTTTCATTGATGGACCCATCTTTAACCTTTTGATGTTGCTCAAAATACCAACAAATTGCATCATTACATAAATTTAATGTTTTATTTTCTCTTTCATGCTATCTTTTTATTACTAGTTTGATATCTCAATGAAAAAAACTTTTTGTTGTAGATTCAAGCATGTCTCCCTATAAGAAAGTTGCAAGAAAAGATCCCACTATGGAGGCCTCTGCAAGCAGAAGCTGAAAAAAAGAAGAGCCACACACCCCAAAGGTTGTTTATGATGACACCATAGGGCTCTTAGAGAAGAGGACTTCACTCAAATGGGGGAAATTTTTCTAGATGTTCAAGAAACAGAACTTCCCCATAGAGTTTGAAGATCAAGATAATCTCAAGGTCTTCAAGAACATCTGGAATTCAGGATTGCATAGGGTGGCAACTCACACAATTGTTTTTTGTTGTGCAGATGCGATCTCATGGATAATTCGGCATGTAGACCTTGACAATCGATATATACTCAATGCTAAGGGGTAAACCATAGCATCGCTTCAAGCAACTGACATAGCCCAATACTACCATTTGGAGAAAGGAAGTTTATCGCTAGACGAAGAGCTCGCCAGGAAATTATCACACAAGGCAAAATATTTATTCAAAATCTGGTATAAGCCTCACAAGACTTTCAAACTAGTAACCTTAGGTAAATATCCCACCAGTTCATTGAGGACTCAATACCAGTATAATGTGGCGATGCTATGCAGGATATATAGGGAACATGATGCATTGAAGTTTACATTATCTATGATGCCCCTAATATATTACTGTGTTGACGAGGGGTCATCCTTCAATTGGGTTGATATCCTATCAACAAATCTATAAGAATCCATCAGAATCATCAAGAAAATCGCTCTAGATGAATTCCCAATCTTTCACATTTTCTCCTACCTACTAGACATGGTGTGTGTGCGCCATTAATATCCCAATATGGGTTGGGCCTAGAAGCCAACTAACCCTCTCGTACATATCTACTACAAAGTGCTCTAGGAGCACAAATACAAGACTGAGTATCACAAGATATGTGATTACTTATTGGCACCACTCTACAAGCTCATCTTTGAATCACCCACTCCATGTATGACTGACAAATATTTAGCAATAATTTGTAAAATTGGAGACTAGTATCTCATGGAGAATGAGACATACATAAGGGTATATGGAGCTATCAAATCTCCTCATCTACTTTCCAGGTTCGCACCCAATAGATTAGTGTTGCATAAGATTGCATACTAGACAATGATCCTTGGAGTTGGTGCCTCATTGTATAGAGATAAGAAATCCATTTGGCCCCCTCTACCATTAGGGTCGGATTAGGGTTGGATCATACTCCTTCAGGAGCATTAAACAAGCTCAAGATGAAGTAGACACACTGCTATCATTTCACTTTGGAGAAAGTTCCAAATACACAACCTAAGGAAGTGGTCAAAGAATAAGGAAACAAGTACAAACACAGTTGGGAATACACTTTAGCTACCTGGGAAGAAGAAGAGGTTCATTGCGGTGCTCGAACATACAAAGAAATCATCGCCAAGAGGAAAGCAAAACCTTTGGGTAGGATATCTAATGAAGAAAAATCCTGAGAAGAGGCACAAAAAAGAGATGAAGAAGAGGTAGCAGTGAAAGCAAAATCCACTACAACAACTACACATTCTGAATCACCAAAGGGAGAGGAGGAAGTGACAGACAAGAAAATAAGAAAGAAAGAAAAATTCCAGAAGAAGAAAGAGGACATTGTCGAGAAGAAACAAAAGACAGAGGAAGCCAAGGATAAAGCAAGAGATGATGCAATAACAACGGCTATGAAAGAAGAAAAGAAAGAAACATCCGAGAAATAAGAAGCAACCGAGGTAGAAGTAAGAGAAGCAGCTGAGAGGGAAGCTACATAAATAACATCAGTAGAGAAAAGGGGATTGTATGAATTTGCATCTAAGTCCATTGAAGAAGAACAATGAAAAAGGGATGAAGACGCGCTAAATAATGACGCTTCTCCTATGGATACCGACATCCCGAAGACATCGAAAGAATTTCCTCTCACTAACGGGAACCTTCAAGTCGACAATATGGAGTTGGGGCTTCTCACACCTTACAATCTCAGCAAGGTGGTGAACTTGAATAAGTTCAAATTTGACAAATCCATCGAAAGGATTATGCAACAATAGACTAGGAAATTCCCAGTTATCAGAGGTAACCGATTGTCATTCATCACAGAAACTATAGTAAAATAATACGTCAACAAAGCCCCGCTCTCCATAGCAGAACAAACCTCAAAAAAAAATTATGTCGAAATGAAGAAAAGGATGCTAGGATTAGAGAGTTAGAGGAACAACTCAAGCACACAAAGAAGGATGAAGGTGGCCTCAAGGAATTTAAGTCATGTGCCGAAAATTTAAGGATAGAGATCAAGGAGACTGTTACGGGTATGTACGCCCATCTTTAGCTTTTCCAGCAGTTGGTAGCCGACATAATGGATCAACATAGCTATGTGCAAGCCAAGAACGTATAGATTTCCACCATTTGGGAAGGCTTAAATGATATGAAACGATGGATTTTCGAGAACCCATATGCTCCAACCGAGTTTCCTCATACTTCGGAAGGAGAAAGGAGGATCGACTATGTTTCCCTTGATCAATGCCAATAATCCAGGGAGAGGGAAGAAAAGGAGACGAAAATCTCACTTGTAATTTGTGTGAAACTCCACAAAGTTGCACACGTCTTGACACATAAGGGACACCATCCTTCCATTGAAGAGCTCGGGAAAACCATTATGGTATAGCACCTCTAGAACAAATTCAAAAGAATATGAATCTGAGATGAGAGAAATCAAGCAACTACGAAGGTAACAATAGAATTAATGGAGGAACACCTCATCCAACCAGCCAAGGTTCAAACTATGATACAAGCATCCATTGCCACTTTGACGAGGGATATGAAGAGTCTTACCAACAACTCAGTCTCCCATGAACCTGACCTTGAGGAATTCTTGTACCACAGAGTCATATCATTTGAAGGATAGTACCAAGTTTGGGTAGCCTATGTGAGGGACAAGGACACATGAATAAGACAAAATAGAAAATTCAAATTTTCTAACAATTGTATTCTATTTTGTCTTTTTCCAAATGCCATCATCTTCACCCTTATTCTAACACCTGTCAGCAACAATTGAGAGGAAGTTGAAGAGTTTTGCAACTTCATCTTGCAGAATTCAAGAAGACACTCTCAACAGTTACTTAAACTACTATAAATAAATAAAGAGGCCCATTTTGGAGGGGCTCTTCAAGCATTGTACATTTGCAAACTATTTTGAGAATTAATATTGAGAAGCCCTTAGGGAAAATTTTGTTGGAGAGAAGAACTCTTGTAGGCGTTTTTTTTTGTAAACTAATTTTAGTAAACTGTGTGTTTTTTACATGTGTTATAAGAATCTCCTTTTGATTATACATTGTTCTTACGCAAATCGAAACCATTATTACATCTTTGCTTATTCTTTCCTATGTTTTTTCCTGATATGATGAGTTGCTTATGTATGTAATATTATGACTTGGACTATTGTGGTTATGATATATGCATGTATGTGTTTTCTAACCTTGTTGCTTCTTAACAACTAACTAAAAGAAGTTATCTATAGGGATTAGTTTCATTTGCAGATTCTCATTTGGTTACCGTAGATTCTCCTAGTTATGATAGGGTAGATTAGATTTTATTTTTGCACTTAGTTAGATTGAATTTGCATCCCCGTCACATTAACAACCATCCAAACACCCCTAAACCCAGTAATGGAAGCCAGACCAGAATCTGGATGGGTCTCATAAACCAAACGATGTATAGTCTAATTGGGAATGTGTACCAAGGAGTACCCCTTACTGTTGAAGGGAAATTCTTCCTGGGACCATGTAACAAGGAGTACCCCTTATTGTTTAAGGGAAATTATTCTGCATCAACAAGGCCTAAAATTCTCTAGATTGGGTGTCCATTGCTTATTCCTTTACCCTTTCTAGCAATGTAGTGGTCTCTTTGGCCTATATTTTCTTATGGTCTTTCTTTTTTATAGCTTTCTCATCCTGGATGTGCAATGCATCCTTCTCTTCAATGATCTTCTCCATCTAATCATTGTACCACATGTTCTAAATTTATAGGTTCATTAGGTTGAGCTTATATCAATTGTAGATTCGAGCATCCAACGGGAATGGAGCAAAGTCAACAGTTCACTTGCTCCATTATTGTTGGATGCACTGAATCTGCAATCGAGATAACGATCGTTGGTTCATTACATACTCATCATTGTTCTTGAATCTCACTTTCACCTTCTTTCCAAAATTAGTTATGATTTTTGTGAGGGAGGGAAGATCCAGTTTCCATAGATCCACCACATGCTACGTGTGGATATGTTCTCCCTCTCAAAATTTCTTCACAGTGATGGTAACCATAGGTATGTCAAAAAACTCTGGTCTATTTCATGTCGATCTCATTAACTCAATTATTGACTCCTTTTTCCTGGTCCGATAACACAAACATACTCAAATCCCATTACTTATAATGCTACCAAGGGGTTGTACGACCTATCAAGCATTGGTTGAGGTATGGGGGTGGGAATCTTTGAGGGTTTTGTGTCCTTGTTTGGTTCTATCTCAAGGTGGAGGCACAATTATACATCCACCACTTCCTCCTTCTTAGTGTCCCTCATTCTTGCAACCCATCCAAACTTATTACCAAGGAATGCCACCAAGTCCCTTACTTATTTAGCATTAAGGTCCTCTACAACGATATCCTTCTTCCCTATGGAGCTGCATAGAGTTGTTGCTTTTCTGGTCCTTGTCTTAGGTGGTGGGGTCATTTTCGTCAATATTTCCTCAATTGTATCCCCCACGTAGGTTGTGACTTATGGGATCTTCTCCTAAGATAGGTTGATGAATGACATGTATCACGATAGCTAGACTTCCTCCTCTTATGATGATCCTTACAAACCTCTAGTGAAGTCATCCCAAATTGACTTCTCAATGGTCTTAGGTATGGGAATTATTGTGTGTCTCGGTGCTAGAGGAGGCCATGGAGGAGTGTTCATCAACACCCATGGTTGTAGTGGTAGACTAGGGATTGTTAATGTCCCTACATGAAATAGTCCTCCTTCACTCATAAACTGTGGTTGAAGTGCATGTTGGTGCTACGGCAAGGAAGATCATATCATCCCATTCTACTATAAGAGAGTACACTACTCTCAGGAAACGATGTTGGTGGCTCTACCATGTGGTGATATATAAGTGTTGCATGTCACTTAGATGTTGGATCCCCCCGTGGTAGGAGGAGGGGCCTAGAAGTGTTGCATGTCACTTAGATCTGTCCATAGCACGGTTAAAACCACAACTAACTTGCAATTGACATCGAGCAACATTGTTTGGGAAGACGTTTGGAACATTCCACTCATGTGTCCTTCCAGGTATGTGGACATAAACCAATAAAATAAATAAATTATAGGTATGTGGTATGTGGTGTGTACTTCCAGGTATAATAGAAATTTATAAAACATACAAAATAATATACCAATAAAATAAAGAAATAAATTAATCATAAAAAAATAATAATAAATGATTATGTGAAAATAATAAACAATATTGAGTATGTAAGTAGTCGACAACGGTGAATTAAATGTAACAATTGATTTAAATTGAAATGGAAGAGATGATGATAACAATAAATGACTAAGGGTCAAGGGGAAGAACAATGGAGAAATGATTGTGAAAAAAATATTGCAACTACAAAGAATGAATGATCATCAAATGGAAGTATAACAAGAAAAGGATGCTAAAACAAAAAGGTTATAACTGCAAAGAATGAATGAGGATGGTAGGAAAGAACATAGAATTCAAAAATATAGATCAAGTAAGAGAACATCAACAAAAACAATGGAGAGGTGTCAACAAAGTGATGACAGAAACTGAACATATTTCTCTAACAAATACCAATCACGAAAATCATCGATTGATGGTGCTAGATGATGATGAAGTTCGAACAAAATCCAATGCACCAGTGATTTCATATGAAGATGAAGTTATTGCACATAAAAAATGCCGCAAGAGAATTGATAAGTTTGTCATATTCAGATGTGTCATGTGTGTGAGAAGTCATATCCTGACATTCAAGTGGTGACTACTAATACATGTATCATGTGTATGATATTATCCAAGGGACAATAGGTACTAGAAAGTATTACTTGAATGGCACTATTAAACATGCCCTAGAAAGTGAATCCCTTCCTCATAAGAGCCCCTTGATTCTTTTGGCTCCCACTGGTGTTGCAACATTCAACATATCTGCATCAACTATACACTCTGCACTTCATATACCAATAAGGGACATGACCAATTTACAAGGGTCATGTTTGATTATCTTACAAGAGGAGTTGAGACACATCAAATACCTTCTTATCAATGAGGTGTGTTTTATAGGGAGAAAATTGATAACATAAATCGATGCTTGACTTCCCTTTTTGAGGTAGATCAATTATGTTGGTAGGTGATTTGGGAAAACCACATCCTATTATGGATAGACCTCATATGCATGTAAAGGTCATGCAAAATAATTATGGAACTTATTCACAATTGTTGTAACTCTTGATACATTGTTCAAGCAAGATGGACAAAGCAATGATCAATTTTTTTTTTTGACATCTGCTAATGAATGTTAGAGATTCAATTCCAATTGTAGAAGACTAGAAATTACAAATGACACGTACATATAAAAATATGGATGGTTCACAAAAGATTCATTTGATAAGGCTATACATTTGTTTGCAACAAATGATGATGTTCACTATAACAATAAATATTTTTTTATTACACTAAATTGCCCTATTGCACAAAATGTTGCTACAAGAGTAGGTAGCAACTACTCCATGGAAGTAGATGAGGAAGAATTGGACAATGAGCTTCTTATTGTTGTTGGATCTAGGGTTATACTTCAAACGTATGTACTAATGCATGACTTGTCAATGGTTCCCTTAGGGTAGTTCAACATATTTTGTATAATCCCAAAAGATCCCCTCGTGAACCTACCACATATGTTTTAGTAAGATTTGATAACTATGTGGGAGTTCCATGGGATGAATTATTCCCTCATATTGTTCCTATTATACCTGTTGAAAGAGGTATCCATAAGTCCCAAGGATTGACATTAGAGAAGGCAACTATTAATATTGGAAGACAAAATGACACGGTCTCACTTTTACTGTAAAATATCAAGTTAAATCTTTGCATGGTCTTCAACTTCAACCTCCATTTCCATATGATTGAAATGAAAATATGGGAAACTGTGTGGGTGTGTCTAAGAGAAAAGATGAAGAATATAGATTGAAATCAATTACTATGTAATATATGAGTTATTCAATATCTTCCTCATATCACTTCTTAATGATATGATGTAGTATATATTTTATTCAATATCTTAATCATTCCATTTTGTTATTACTCAACATCTTCAACACTAAACATTATTATTTTGTCATTATTCAAATTCATAATGACGTAAATGTAAATTTCAAATGATCAAGTTCATCTAAAACATATACATATAGATAATGATTATCATCTAAAAATTTCTCACTCCTTCACGTGACTAGAACCAACATAGATCCATCTCAACTTCATATCTATCATGCACCCAGAGGGATCAAATCCCTCGAGGTGCAAATCTTTTCCTCAATTTTTTCACTATAAAAGGATGTTTGCACCTTGAGGGATTTGATCCCTCTCAGCCCATGATAGAGCTGGAGTTAATATGGATCTACATTGGTTATAATATAAGATGGATTTGTTTTATTGAGAAAAAAAATTGTAATTTCCTTGTTTAAGTAAAAATGGAGAAACATCATTTAACGAGATTTGTGCTAAATATCAAAACTAAAAATGAGAGAACTCACCAGTTAAAAGAAAAACATGATTAAGAGTGAAGGTCTTAAAACTCCAAAGCTCTAATTCGCAACTGAAACTCAACTAGCTCTATAACTATATGCTCCAATTAAGTTTTAAATAGGAAACTAAAGAAAATTCCAGACCAAGATTGTCATCACAACCACATAGAGTACAAGACCCAAGACTGAACATGAAAGGACACAATAAACAAAACATAAAGTGAAGATTTGTCTAGCTAACACAACATATTTTTTAGACTCTTGAGACTCAATGATCTCAAGCAAGCCTACTAGTAGAGAATCCATAGCTCTGTTAGACAATCCATCAACAATGACATTGAATTCCCGATAGATCGGACAACATGAAAAATTTACCATATTGGCTAGAATATCCTAAACTCACCAAACAAGGTGATCCAAAGAAAATTTTAAATTCCTACTATAGTCTGAAAACAAGTGGATCACAAGCTAATAATCCTTAAAGATATAAATATCTCGAACACCTCTATCCAAAGCAAACTTCGCCAACAAAAGGATAGCCTTCACCTTAGCCAAGTTATTGGAGCCAAACTCCAAGCCACAAAATAAAGATAATGAATGTTATTTTGAAAAAAATAGAACACATTTAGCACCATATTTTCTATGATTACCAATGGAAGCACCATCAAAGAACCCTTAGGGCCTAGACTTATCTATTTGAACACGCCTGGTCAACCTTGGCTCCTTGACATTGATCTCCTTTCAACATCCCACGAAGGCATAATTGATTTTAAAACAAAATTGTAAAGGGGAGATTATTCCATCCTCAAACAATAACTCGTTTTGAGCTCTCCAATAGAGGTAGGGCCTCATACTCTTCTAGGATTTTACTCGCCCACCAACATTTAAGATTCTCTTCTAAGGATACCTCTCTCCATGAGCCTATCCCTTTAGTGAGAGTGATTGTTGTGGACCATGCCTTAAGAGAGAAATGGAATCCAACCAACATGTGAAACACTAACTCTAAAGCTTCTCTACACATTGAACACCAACCAAGACCTTCAAAGGGGCATTTTTGAAGATTGTCCCATGTAAGGATTTTGTTTGAGAGTCTCTTTCTAAGAAATAGTTTGCACTTGAGAGGTACCTCTATCCCCTAGACCTTATTTCACCACCCATTATGTACTCACTAGATTAGAAAGTATAACATAGACATTAACTTGAGAAATTTGTGATGGATCTACACAATAAACATAAAATAATTAACACAAGATTTGTAGAGAAAACCATTGAGGTAGGGTAACACCATGAATTATTACTTAAGGAAAGAAACCACTCCACAGAAAATATTGCTACAGTATACTTCACAATACCTCCATTACATTGTTTCTACTCTCTTTACAATTCTATCTAACCTCCTAGGAACATTCTAGAGAAGGAACTTTCTAGTAGGTAGAACCTTCTAAAAAGCATTCTTGAATTTATTGCTTTCATACTACTACATGAGTCTAATTTACTAGAAATGGCCTCCATACATAGCAATTGGAAAATCCACAGTTTTAATCCCCTCAAATTATAATGTAATTGTATAAATGTGATTTAGGTTGGTGAGTCGATATGTGTTGGGGTGAAGAGATCGTATTGATTTAATGTGTTCATGGGCCGAATTGTATATTATGTACATTGAAATAATTAATAAAAGTAGTAATCGACGGTTGTGATACAAGAGGGAATAAAATGATGGGGGGTTACAATTCCACAAGAGAGAGGGGTCTAAGGGGGATTTTATTCATGGGTATTAATCCAACCCACTTTCCTAAAATTATTATATTTGTGTATAACCTTCTAATTTTTGTTGAGTGTTCCCAAAGAAAATCATTAAACTCATGTAAGAGGGTGAGTGTGAGAAGTCGCATCCCATAGTTATTGACAGCATGGGAATGAGTACAATCATCTTTGGGAAGAGTGAGAGTCAAGAAAGCAAGGGTGAAGAAGGGAAATTTGTATGAAAAATGGAGAGAATTTTTTACATGCAAATTTTGGATAACAAAAGAGGAGTTGAGTGTTGGGAAGAGCACTAGCCATGTTGTGCTTGAAGGCATCCATTGCTTGGTTGTGTTTTATGCTAAGAAAGAGGCTTGTGAGCTTATAAAACGAGTTGTAAGTATGTAGTGCATTTTCTTGTTGAGGAAATGGCTCAATAGCCTTGTGAAGGTTGATGTGAGAACACCTGAAGAAATTGAGAGTTATTGGAGTCCCCAGCTAAGTGATTCCAGGCCAACCAAGTGCACTGGAGGCCCTGAAAAATGAATGGTAAATCTTAAGGGACTGTGAGCAGTGAAGGGGGTACATTCCTTGGGTTGTGCAGGTTGTGGGGAAAAGAGTTGGAGGATTGGAACTGTTCTGGGAGAATAAATTGGGTTTGGGGTTGTTTCATGTGGAGAGTGGACTGTCAAGAGGGTTGGATCTCCTTGTGGAATCATATCCTCATCTCGAGGGTGGTCTGTTGTTTAAAGAAAATGAACAACAACACCTATGGCTGGGAGGTTCATCTTTTGTATACATCTAGTTGGTTATCTATTAACAAATAAGTTTTCTATTGTTTTTATGATGATATTTCGTTGTGTAAATGGTTCATATGAATGTTGTGTGTTTGTTGTGTTTTTACTAAATGCATTCACATTTTTAATGCATATTGTTATATGCATTTAAAACTATGGTGTCAATCAAATTGTTAAATCTTTGTGTGATATGTAGTTGGTAAGCTACAGGAAATTATCAAGTAGAAAATCTTATGTTAATGTGTATTTCCTCTCGTAATTGTCCTTAGTTGGATTGGGGTACATTACATTATGGTATCAGATCTTTTGGTTCAAACATCGAGCCTGTACAAGAACCAACGCGAAATTGGTAAAATTCATTGTTACAGATTTCAATCCATGACGAATTTGGGGGAAAACAAATGAGAATCAAAGAAAAAACCACAAATTTGTGAGCAAATTCAATTTTTAAATGCATTAAAGCTATTGAAGATATGATATGGGGCGTGAATCTACATGTTGCAGAGTTAAATTCGACCTGGAAGGTCAAAACTTTATGTTCTAATGGTGGTCGAGAGCGCTGGGAGAGTTTGATGAATCGACGACCAAGGTCGAAGGTTGATTTTGAGATAAACGACCCAGATTCATCGTAAATGGAATTAAAAACTTATAATTTTTTAGAGTTTTGCAAAGGATGGAGATCAACGGCCAGGATCTATTTTTAGAGCTTTGTAAAAAGAAAAGAATCGACAACTAGGATTCATTTTCGCATATTAGTGAAGTTGAAGAGTTGAGGGTCAAGATCATTTTGAATGGGAGATGGAAAACCCAGATTCATTTGGGATTTGGTCGAACATTTCTGAGTGTTGAAGTTCGCCAAGAGAAATTGTCGATGGTCAATCATCAAATCGTTGAGATTTTGTGAATAGTTTTAGTTTTTTGTAACATACCCAGCCACTCATAGGTTGGCCACACTACTTCAAAATTGGCTTCTGAACTAATTTTGAATTCTAATAAATTTTTAATTAATAAAGAGGCATGAAATATTCACATGCAGAGATCAAGATTCATGCTACAACTTAAAAGAAATTAATATAATTCCATACACGTAAATAACCAGCAAGCATGCACATTATAAAAATGAATCTGACAGATAATAATTAATACACAACAAAATAAATACACAGGTAAATAAAACCATGACATAGAGCACTTATCTTTAATGAAACAAATCACCAACTAGTTACAGACCAAGGACGTTCCACCAGATCGTAGACATTGTTGTTCTAAGTCTCAACAGGAATGTCACCCCCGAGCCAGGGTTATGAATCCACAAGGACTATTCTAGAGTGTCACTCAGCTTCCCAACCCAGTTAGCACTCAAGCTCTCACAAGCTTCTCAACACACACAACAATCCAAAGTACACCATCTCTCTTCTATCCAGCCTGCACAACTCAAGAGAATGGACCCCCTTCTCTGTCACACAGTCCCTCTAGCTATCAACCTCCTCCCAGGGCTCCAGTGCATATGGTCAAGAATCTTCATGTTGGGACTCTCAGGATTCACAGTTATGAGAAAAACTTAACACATGCCAAAGCATCTCATACATGCAGGCATTAATTCATGGCTAGAATACACCAGCAGTCATTACATCCAGCAAAACCATGGCTCCTCTCCAACAATTCGTTTTTCTTTCCCAAGCCAATATCAAAATGAATGAAGAATGAAGAGTGGATGAAAGAATGAATGGAGAGAGAATAGAATGAAAGGTGTGAACAATGAACAATGAGTGAGTGAGTGAGTGAACCCCCAAACAGACCAAAGATGGGTTTATATATTTTTTGGAATTAAAGAACCACATGGAATTCCCCCAAGAAGCTCATGTAACTAATATTCTTCATTAAAACAAAAATGGGAAAATAAATAATAAAACAAATACTTAGCCCCTCAAGCCCCCTCTCTTATGGAATCATATCCCTCTATAACTCTTGTCATTTTTCGTATAGCAGCCACTGTTGTATTTATTATTAATAATGATCAAAACATTACGTTTCTTAGGCACACTGGCCTCTTTAAATTGTTTGGGCACTTTTTCCTTTCATAAATTAAAAAAAATACATTATTTAATATGGGGCTCAAAACTGGGGTATTACATTCCCCTCCCCCTTATTTTGGCATTGTCCTCAGTGCATATACAAAACAGAAATCAAAATTTCAAAATTTATTCAAAAACTTGTGGGTACTCTGCCCGCATGGAACCTTCGTGCTCCCAAGTAGCATCTTCAGGACCGCAGTAGGTCCACTGGACTTTTACCAGCTCTATAACTCGATTCCGGAGAATTTTGACTTCTTTGTCCAAAATCTACATTGGTTGGACCTGAAATTCTCCCTCTATCTCTACTTGAACCAGATGCCAATCAATAACATGGTTAGGATCATGTACATTTTTTTTTAGCAAAGAGACATGAAATACATTATGCACATCCATGGAAGCAGGCAATGCAAGCATGTATGCAGTTGGTCGTATTCTGTCCAATATCTCAAATGGACCACAGAATCTGGTTGTTAGTTTTGTACAACTACCCAGCTTCAAAGAGCTCTTCTTGGGCCTCACTTTTAAAATCACATGCTCCCCCACTTTGAATTTTCTATATGTCTTGTTCTTATCTGCATAAATTTCATGTCTATCTTGAGTTTCCTTTAAATTCGGCTTAATTCTAACCATCTGGTATTCCATATCCTTGAGAAATTTTGGCCCAAGTACCACTCTATCTGTTGGGTTGTCCCAACTCACTRGAGTATTGCATTTCCTACCATACAAAGCTTCAAATGGGCTCATTTTCAATGAAGCTTGATACCCATTATTATAGGAAAACTCAACCAAGTGCAAGTAATCTTCCCACTTAGATGGCTTATCCATCACATACATTCTCAACATGTCTCTGATTACTTGGTTGACTCTCTCTGTCTGCCCATCTGACTGTGGATGGTATGTTGTGTTAAAGTTTATATTTGTACTAAATACTTTAAACAATCCCCTCCATAAATTTGAAGTAAACTTTGAATCTCCATCTGAAACAATTTCCTTAGGTATCCCATGCAACCTATCAATCTGCCTCATGTAAATTTATGCAATATTAGTTGTTGTATGCATCATTTTTACAGGAACAAAATGAGCAGCCTTTGTCAATTTATCAACCACTACCATGATTGAATCATGTTGTCTTGTTGTCCTGGGAAATTTAGTTATAAAATCAATGGTTACCACTTCCCATTTCTTCTCTGGAATTGGTAATGGTTGTAGAAAACTCGTTGGGTGCCTATGTTCAACCTTCACTCTCTGACATTCCATACATTTGGCAATGTAATCAACAACATCTTTCTTCATTCTTAGCCAAAAGAATTGGATTCTTATTGCTGCAATTATTTTCGGTTAACCAGGATGTCCATCATATAGAACATTATGTGTTTCTTTTAATACCAAATTCCTAAGTTCTCTGGAACTAGGAACATAAATTCTATTTTTATGCATAAGTAATCCACCTTCCTTAATCTCATATTCTTTACTTTTATGTTGTACATTTTCTTGTTGTAAGCTTTATTTTACATGTAGGTAATGTTGATCCGTAACAACAACATCTAAGATTATTCTCTTTAAATTTGTTTAATGCATACTAACAACTGCAACATGCATGAGATGTACTCTTCTACTAAGTGCATCAAAAACTTTATTTTCATTTCCTTTGATATGCTTGATGTCAAAATCGTATTCGTTTAAAAATTCTAGCCATCTCATTTTCCTAGCATTCAAAGTTGGTTGTTCAAAAAGATATTTCAGACCACTACGGTCTATTCTCAATTCAAATCTCTTCACCATGAGATAATGCCTCCACATCTTCAATGTGTGAACAATGGCAACAAGTTCCAAGTCATGTGTGGCATAGTTCCTCTCATGTTATTTAAGCTTTCTAGACTCATAACCAATGACATGTCCATTTTGAGTGAGGACTCCACCAAGTCCTTCCTTGCACATGCATCTATACATACCACAAAAGTTTCATTTGGGTAAGAAATATTTAAAACAAATGCACTAGTAAGTAATTCTTTCAAAAAATTAAAGTCATCTTCACACTCAGATGTCTATTCAAATTTAATTCCCTTATTTTGCACAGAAGTGATGGGATGAGAAATCTTAGAGGCCTGCTATAAATCTTCTGTAATAACCAACTAATCCCATAAAGGATCTGACTTCTGAAACATTTATGGGTGTTGGCCATCCTCTAATGGCTTCAATATTCTCTGGATCGACTATTATGCCTTGTTCTGAAATAATGTTTCCCAAGTAATGGATTTGTTCTTGGTAAAAAGAACACTTACTAAGCTTGGCATACAAATGATGTTCTATCAACACTTGCAATACCAATCTTAGGTGATATCCATGCTCTTCCTCTAACTTAGAATAGATAAGTATGTCGTCTAGGAATACTATGTCAAACATATCCAAATAATTTTTGAATATGTCATTCATTAAACACATAAAGACAGTTGGTTCATTGGACAGTATGTTGAGGAAAAGGTATGAAATACCTTAGTCAATCATTTTCAAATATTGCCTGGCTAGGACAAGATAGTCGGGAATATCACCCTATGCTTTATAGCCTCAAAAAAAAAATTCCCAATCCACAAGTGTTTAGGCTGATTTATTAATGAAAAAAATGTTGCAAAATAAAATAAAATTTTATTTTAATTTCTAGAATGTATACAGATTACAGAAGGCAAATATGGAGATCAAAAAGCAAAAGTAAACATAAATACACACAAATGAGACAGAATAGCAATCTGATTTATTCCATTCCGAGATATCAAAAATGTTTTTCTCTTTACAAAACCCCTATGAGGGCATGGACCAAAGTCTAATTTATAGATCCCCAATGAACACCATACAAAAGGACTCTGACAAGAAGTAAAAACTGAAATTTATAATTTGGATCATCTAGCCACATACTGTTGCCAATTTGACTCTGCAAAATATTATTTATCAACTATGAAACTTAATCCACAAACAGACAAGAATACACAGACTATCAAGGATGAATCAACACCTCTAAAACAAGCATCTGAATGATTTGGTTCAGTTTTGAACTTTGTTGTCTACAATAGGACCCTGTTGTCAAAAAGAGAATTAGGCTTTGAATAAACTCAAGAATGAATGAAAACTGAACTATCTCATGAAACCAAAAAAGCAAACCTTAGTCTTGCTTTCTCTTTCTATTATCCTCTTGTTTCTTCTTCTCATTTAGCTTTTATGCTTTCCAAATAAGTTGAAGTAGTTTAACTACTTTCTTTAGTTAAGTTAGTTTGACTTAACTAATTTAGTTTATGAGAAAAAATAAAGTAATAATAGTTAAGGGTCTTTAATTAATAATAACTAGGTAGGTGGGACCCCTTGTGACTCTCGTCTTTTTTTTTCTTCAAAATTATAAAATATAAGACAAATGGATAATCATTTCAACACATGCCACCCTTGTAACTCCCTTAGATACCTTCAAAATTGAATATTTGAATATCAGAAATAATTTAAGTCATATCGAAAAATATATAAATATCCACATTATCCAAAAAAGAGTTTGTTGTCCAAACTTTCTGCAGACCATTAACACTGTCTTTATCAACTCAAATCATAAAAACACATAAACTAAAAGCCATACTTTCCACTCTAAGAGACAATTTTTCTTTTATCACTGTTGTCCCCCTTTGATTTCCCGGAAGTAGCCCGTGGTTGATTTGAACCTTGAGGTTGTATTTCATTGATTACATGGGAACAATCATCCTTCAAATACATGCGGGAGGACATGGATTTTGAGGAATCATTTGAGGGAGAGCAAGGGGAGGAAACAACTTTTCCTTTATCTTGCACAAGGGGAATATCAGTTTTAAGTCTTGTACTAACATGTGAAGATTGGACAGGTGAATCAACAGGAGAAATCTGAACATTAGGATTGACAGGTGGTGGAGGAGGTAATGAAAAATTGGGCCAGCCACGATGGTGAGAGACAATCGGGTTGACAATCTCTTTCCATCTATCATTTGCAGGGACTTCTGGTTGCAAGGACACATGAGGAGGAACAGGAATGATAGGGATGTTCTGAGGCTGGAAGGGGGGTATCTTTGGTCGAGGTTGTATTATTCCTTGCCCAATCCAATTAAAGAACCCAGCTTGGAACAACTGGTTCAGTTCCTGGGGATCAACATCAAAATGAATGGAAAATCTAGGCCTTCTAGGCCCTCTGTTCCAATTTCCTCTTCCTCTGTTATTTCTGCCATGGCTTCCCCTAATGAAGAAACTCATCATGTAGCACCAATTCATTAGTAACTAAGCCCTTAATAAACCATACCTGACATTCTACTTGAATGAATCAAAAATTGGCTCAGAAATTGACACGAGATACATGCAAATCCATCCATAACAAACCATTTAATAATCGTCAAGTGAGAAAGGGGTGATAGGGTTCATGGGACATATGGAGGGAGTGTAATGAGAGAAAAGTGGTATAATGATAGGGAATAAATACACGAATACTGCTCAACAATTAATTAAATAACTTTATTGTGTAATAAAATACCAAAATATCAATTTCCAACCACTCTTGTGTTATCTCTTGTGTCGTTGTTACATAGACCTTTTTTAATTTATTTCAAAGAACATGGTTTTCATAATGAAATTGGGATTATGAGAGGGGTATAAGGAGTGAAAAGTGGTAAAATGACAGGGACATAATATGGATATTTTTCATATAAAAATAAATCAACATAAACAATCAAACATATATCTGTTCAGACCTCCAAAGTTCAGCAGTATTCACTTTTCAAACCCACAATTTAAACTATTACTTCCTTTACAGATTGCTTGTTGGCTTCCAAACAATAATTCATATGCCCAGAAATACTCAATTACAATATCCTTTTTCATCTATATAATATTTATATAGCAGTCCTAACAACAACATTGCAATCGATATGATCAACCACAATAACCCTTTGAGCCACAACCATTTATAATTCCAATGCTAAATATTTTTTCTTTAAAACCAATAGAAAAACAGATAGTGCTTACAGCCATTTATATCCAATATTTATTCTTTAAAATCAATAAGAACATGCAAAATATTTAACACCACTTGCCCATTATTTAAATATTGTTTGACACAATCAAACTAGGCATTGAAACTCTTAATCGGGCCCCAATTAGTTCACACACACGTGTCAATCAACATAAGGATTGAACTGAATAACATTCAACACTTTGAACCCAAGATTCAAATAGGTAATTTAGGAACAGACTTCTTCTAGAATTTCCCAACGAGGAATAGAACCAAATCGTGCCCAACAGACCAAGCACGCACAGTGACCATCAACCATCTTAATAGATTAAAATGATCTCAAGATCATATTTAGGGTTTAAACATAGCAAGTGGAGGGTAAGAACAGGTGGCTTGATCAGAGTATTAAGTCCTTAAAAAATCAAACAGCTAGTGCCTTTCAAAATTACCACGGACACATAACATGTAACAATACTCTTGACTATGAAGGTTACCAAAATGACAGTCAGCCACCTCCAACAGGGAACAAAAAGAAGAGAACATCTTAACAACATTGTAATGTGAGCGTCCAAACACAACCTGTGTCCAACCAAAAGCATGTATAATGCTTCCATTTAACTTATGGGTGATGTTAAACCCAACTGTGCAATTCTTTCTTGATCAGGGGATCAAATTTTGCTCAAAAATTCAAAGTGCTCAGAATCACTTCAAATCGAATGGGAGCATAGTCCTCATCATTATGAACCCAACGCAACTCATTTGGGTTCAAACGGACGTCGAGAGCGAGAGATATCATGTTATGTTCAAAATGACAAACAGGCAAAAAAAAGGGTGTTGATTGTACAGTCCGTACGGACGCTGACGTGGCAGGCCGTACGACACGTGGCAGGTAGCTATTTGCACAGTTGGCAGGTGAAATGGCTTGTTTGCGGTGAATGGAATGGCGACACGTGGCCCAATCAATGACCACCACGTGTCCCCTATTTATTGGTTGAAAAATTATTTAGAGTCCACCGGATTCGACCCTGTGACCTCCACCCGTGTGCAAAGCTTTGGCAAAGACCACCAACCAACGCGCCACCATAGTGTTTCTTAACACTATATGGTGTGGATTTTATTTGAATTGAAATGTTGTATGTTTGGGCAGGGGGTCAGGCTGGGGCCTAGCCCCAGCCCGTGGTTATGTTATATTGTAATATGGCCACGGTTTAAAACCTTTGCGCGCACATTCAAAACTAAACCCCAGTCGTATGTGTTGTAATATAACCACGAGCGCGTGTATATGTTTTAACATAGCCCGCGGTCACATATGTATTGCCATATGACCATTTTTATAGCGTGACGCGCGCGCAGGTATGCGTTTGGTTTAAATTCGGTTCAAACTGTTGTGTATATTCTTGGACCTTATTTTTAAACGCGAGATCACATGGGTCATATGACCTTTCCCTTGACGGTTAGGGGCTAGGTGCGCCCATAACCGTCCTACAGTTTGCACGGTTCGCGCGGTTGCGCCCGGTGCTAAGTTTTTACGCTTAAATATGCGTGTGGGCTAGGTTGAGCCAACAAGGGTG